>JAJMRT010000372.1:0-23315 GCA_030558065.1 Geotrichum phurueaensis | reverse complement strand
AAAAAAAAAAAAAAAAAAAAAAAAAAAAAAAAAGCAAACACCAGCATAAAACCCCTCCAAAGTTTGGAAAAAAAAAAAAATTAACGATTTGAATCAAAGCAATGGTCATGGTTTGTCCGCAGGTTATATATACACAGAATAATGGTCGTAGTGTCTAGTATGGATCATATACGGTTTATACAAAAACATAAAAACAACAATAATGATAATAAAAATAATGATAATAAAAAGGAAGCAAAATCAGTTTAAATAGTCGTGGTTGATCGCTCGATCATTGTCATGTGGTTGCCAGGTTCCCCGGTTCTTCGTTTCACACCGTCTCTAGCTCCCCCCACCGTTACTGCCAGTGAAACCCCTCCGTCTGGGCATTAAGGGTAACCGTTGGTCTCAATGTACTTGACGAGACCTTCAATGGTGATGGCTTTGAGGTTATGCTGCTTGGCAAATTCCAGGCAGTCGTCACGGCGCGCCATGAGACCATCCTGCTCGCGCACAAGCTCGCAGATGACAGCAGCGGGCTCAAATCCCACAAGCCGACTGAGATCAACGCCGGCCTCGGTGTGGCCACGGCGCTTGAGCACACCGCCGTCGACGGCGCGCAGGGGAAGAACGTGGCCCGGCTTGAGGAAGTCCTCCGAGCGAGTGGTAGGGTCAGCAAGCTTCGATGCCGTGAGTGCACGGTCGTGCGCCGAGATACCAGTGGTGGTGTTTTCAATAAAGTCAACGGTGATTGTGTAGGCGGTACCGTGGCGGTCACTATTGTTCTTCTTGTTGGCGTTAAGGTTGGCCATGAGCGGCAGCTCGAGGCGATCAGCAATACTGTTGGAGATGGGCGCACAAACGTAGCCGGAGGAGTGACGCACAAGGAACGCCATCTTCTCGGTGGTGATGGCGCTGGCAGCAATAATCAAATCGCCCTCGTTTTCGCGCGACTCGTCATCAAGAACAATGAGAAACTCGCCCTTTTCTGCCGAGGAATGGTGGTTAGTATCTCAGCTGATTCCGCGGTATAGAAGAGGGGAAGAGAAAAAAAAAAAATAATAATAATAATAAAAATGATAATAATTACTTACTGTAAGCTTCAAGGGCGTCAGGGATGGGATCAAAAAGGTTTTCGTTAACGGTCATGGCTGGGTTTATATATGCTGAAATGTAGGGGATGATTTACGATGCAAAAGGGAGAGTAGAATCAAAGGATGGGAAATCAAGAAAAAGAGAGAGATGGTTGGTGATTTATAAAAAAAAAAAAAAAAGTGAAATTTATGCTCGAAAAGAAACCTGGAGAGAAAAAAGCGGTATAGTCGGCACTCTCTCTCTGCTTATTTTGTAGACACCAATATTTTTCCTATTTTTCCCATTTTCGTGGGGGGGAGGAAGAAGGAGAATGTATGTGTGTAAGGATTAAGTAATTAATGCTGACAAAAATTACTAAACAATTTGATGTGCCGAAAATTTGTAAGAAAAAAATAATTAAAAAAAAGAAATGTGTGATATTAGCCAACTCTCTATTCCTTGGAAAATCGTCAGTACTGTCATCATGTTTGCACTGACCTTGCTGTAAACCACCCCTCGGGTTTACAAAGAAACGGTGATGCACATGTATCAGTCATCTCAACCATTACATTACTCAGCTTTGCAAATTACATGATCATTTTTTTTTTTAATTCAAATGGTTCCAAATAATAACAATACTAATTACAATAAATAAAATAATATACCAAGTAAAAACTTTTCATCAGCATACCCGCGTAGTCTATCGTTTTCCTCCTCTCTTCTGTCCACGGCGGTCCTTCTTCATCACGTCAACAACAACAACATCGTCCTCGTCGTCATCAGCTGACACTATCTCTTTGCCCGTAGCATCGCGACTAGTGCCAACTTTGGCTGCGCTGGTATTCAAGCTAACCTCACAGATACGACCATGACCATTGTTCGTACTTGGATTAGTGTCGCTAGACTGTAGGCTGGGCTGACTTGACTGTTGTTGCTGATGCTGCTGGTTCTCAATAAATATCTGGCTCAATTCCTGCTCAGCATTTCGCTGCTTTTCCTGCTTGTTCTTGCACATGATAATCTCACTTTTGAGCATGCTACGCTTTTTTGCAATCGCTGACGTCTCCCACATGCGCAAAAGCTCGTTGGTCACTTCAATATCGCGGTCGGCACCCTTCATGACTTTGGCCATGAGCTCAACAATTTTTGCCGGCGCGCCTAAAAACCGCTCAACATAGTGAATAAGATATACTCCACAGTCACAAAAGTTGTTTTGCTGCGGAACATCCACCTGTTTAGTAATAATGCGCTGCTTTTCCACAGTAATGTTTAACTTGTCCAAGGCTTCTTTGCAAATGTACTCCTTCAAATTTCGACTTAGCACCGAGTAATTGCGAGACTTGAACGAATCAAGAATAAAAATTACACAGTCATCTTTTACTGAAATCTTGCGAGCGCGAGCAGTTCGGGTGACAACCTCTTTTGCGGAGTTTTTGGTGTAAGTGTGAGTGCTGGTCCTTGTAACCCTTGTAAACACCCGTTCCTTAGAACCTTCCTTGGCTTCGCCAGTACCCGCAACTGTACTCTGGTCCTCGTGAGAGTCTGGATTCTCAGGTGCTGCGGTGGTTGGCTCAGCAGCACTCAGAACCCCGTTCTCGACAGCAATCTCGCCAAATGGTGAGTCACCAGTCAATGGTTGGCGTTCTGAGGCCGCTTCTGGTTCCGTTGAGACTGCTTTAGAATCTGTCACGACCTTATCGCCATCTTCATTCTCCTTCTTCTCTCTAAGAAGAGCTGGCAGATTGTGAATGATTGCTAGATACCAGTGCATTTTCATGTTTATAGGCACAATCACGTACTTCATTTTAAACAGATCCACTTTAGTCGTCCAAGTCTTGACAAAATCATAACCCACATTACCTTCGCGATCCCTCTGTGCCAGCTTTTCGTAAAAAAATGTGTTAAAAATGTAGACATGCTTGGCTATATCCTCATTGGCTTTCATCGTAAGCTGGTGGTGATACTTTAAATAAAAGTTAATCAGAGTGTCATTGAGGTATTCACCGTCATTAAGTTTGATAAAGTCGTCTGGCGTAACATCATGCCGCTTGTTGTCGTCAAAAACAAACCGAAAAGGAGCACTAAACAGCTTGTGATAGTTATTCGCCAGAGCTGGATCTGCTTGTAGCTTACGCAGTCGCGCTGACGGCGGTCGGCGTGAAATAGAAGTTTCTGGCTTCTTTCTGTATCGGACCGAGCCGCCGAGGTCTTCCTCATCTTTTTCATCAGATGATTCGGGAATGGGCTGGATTTGCGATGGGGACTGCAAGATAGGTTCACCCCTTTTATTTTCACTTTTGGAGGGTGATACTTCACTGGCTGCAATCTCAGCCGTTTGTTTTGAGAAGGCTGCTTCATCTATTGTGTAAAAGAGTGCGGCTGAGCTCGAGTTGTCACCGAGGGAGGCTGCGGACCTCTCTGACGTTGCCCTGGAATCCAAGCCAACCAGTTCTAGGTGTTCAGATTCGTCTGGCATTTTTAACGACTTCATCAACTCTGGAATTGTGTCAAGCTCTTGATCAAGGAACTCACTCAATGTATCAGTTCTGAAGCGGGCTTGATTGGATTTGTTAAACCGTACAGGATCTTTCACCATAGGCTCAAGCGCAGATGACACTGAATCCTCCAAAAAATCATCGTTCTTTATTCCTGCCTCTGTTAACTCTATTTCCTCCAAGGCCCAAGAATGGGAAGAAGTCCGGTTAGGTAAATGTGATTGCGAAAGTCTATTGCCATCTTGGTTAGAGGTAGCTGGAAAGAAAGCTGGATTGGATGCACCTGAATCCCGAATCACGGAAGAGGCAACAAGAGGCTTTCCTCTAACTACCGGATGACTCGGAACTCGATCCGTAACATCCGAAAAAGGGCTGACATCAGATGCAGTGCCGTTCTTTTCGGAAAGAGTTTTCCGGTTGAAAGATCCACGCCTATTCAATGCTGAATTCTTATCCCCGGAATTGTTCAGGCCTGTTACGTTAGATGTCTCCTCTGTAGACTTTTTAGATTCAACAACCGGCAAAGATGAAACCTCAAACGTGGTAATAGTATCTGGAGAAGATTTTTGTTCAGCTGATGTCTGATTCGTAGAAACGGAATGCTCTTCCTTGGCTACATCTGTCAACAAATCCTTAGTTTCCCAAGTAACACTTGAGGATTGAGAAAAACCAGCAGGTCGGGATGGAACCTCCGATTTTACAGCATCCATAAAAATTCGTAAGTCAGTAAGAGGACTTGGTTTTCGCACAACACTGGGTGATTGTTTGGATAGAGTTCCATACTTCGCAGTGGTATCGCGAGCTTTAAACGTTTTCAAAAGCTTAGATTGATTCCTGTCTAAAGGTTTTTTCACAACCGACGCCTTGGAAAGTTGATTTACAGAAATTTTCTCTTTTGAAACGTTAACTTTGGGTGAAGCTTTTGTTTTAGCAAGTCTCGTTGCGCGTGGCTGTCTGGTAGCTACAGCTGACTTCGGCTTCTCAACCAACTCCTTAGACTCAACTGCATTGTTAGACAACTGGAGTGAATCAGAGGAGACTGTTGACTGCTCAACAATTTTCTTGCTTTTAGCAATGGAAGCTTGTTTCCGAGGTTTCGTGAGCCGCTTAGTCACAGGACGATTGCTCAAGTCCAATGACTTGGTGTCCAAATTGGCAGACAGATCCAAAACCTCACCTTGAGTGTTTGAAACGGCCTCTATAGATGATGAACTAGTCTGAGACACCTGAATTTGAGCACTGTGTGAACCTTCTACCACTGGAGGATGAGCAATCGAACCCAAAATTTTGGGGCTAGTTAAAGTTGCAATTTTGCCACGATCACTATTTTCTTTGGGAATAACTGGCTGATCTTCAACTGCAACTAGATCAAAAACAGGGGCTAAATCTTTAGTTTGAGCCCTCCCCTCAGCAATTTCACCAGAGTTTAATGCGGAAAGACTAGGGGTAGAAGAACCCGAAGTAAACGAATCATTTGATGCTAAGTCAACTGAAGCAGTAACAGGTGGGACAGCCAATTTTGAAGCAGACTCTGAAGTGTTATCAAATTGAGTGGGGCTGAGGGAGAAATTTCTTAGGCTTCGTTTGCGCGCTATTGCAAAAGAAGGTAAAGCTTTGAGCATCGCCTCCATGACAGAAATACGAGGAGGCGTTTTGCTGGCAGGAGGTTTAGATTTCACATGAGATTTGGAATCAGCATGTGTATCTTTGGCCACAGAAGTCACTGGCTCTACGGCTGAAACTGTCACCACTTCAACATCTTTGACACGCTCAAAGGTTTCTTCTGGAGCACTCGGCTTAGATTTCAACATATTTGGTACTGCTTGCAAAAGGGGGTTGTCTGATCTAAGAGAATTGGACTTTTGTTTGCGGCTACTTGAGACAGACACTAATCCAATTTCCTCTGATTGAATTGCATTCAAATCAGATGTAGTTATAATCGGGTTAACCTCAGAAGACTTACTTCCAGTTGACTTTCCATCGAGGTCACTTGGCAGCAAAAAAATGGGTTCAGATTCAATCTGTAATAAATCTCCATCCTCAGACGGTGTGTCATTAATTTTAGCATCAGCACCAGTTTCTATTTTCAAAAGATCTGCTGATAAAGTTGACTTAGTAACTGCATGGGTGGAATTAGGCTGACTGGATTTGAGCTCACTTGAAACAGTCTGAAATTCAGAAGTCTTGGGCTTGAAAGTTTCCTTCTGCTTGCCTACAGTATCGAATACATCACCTTCGTTGTTACTGGAATTTGCCTCAGTTGGCTCATGATTGATAACGTCTGACTTTTGCAAAGTAGTTTGCTGTTGTACTTTGGCGGTTTCAAACTCAAGTTCTGATACAAAACTAGGGTGTTTGGAAAAAGCTGAAGCTTTCTTGGTATCGGATGGAAAAACTTCCTCAATACCAGCCGTAGCATCAGATTTAATATCAGCAGATGCAATCAAATTCTGCTTATCATCAAAGGAGCTAGTTACCTGAAAACCAGATTTAATATCAGCAGGCACAGTTTTGACACTTATATCATCAGGTACAAGTAAATCTGTTTTAGACTTGCTGGAATCTGTCTTAAAAGCACTAGATTCAAAAGAGAGCTTGCTTTCTGAACGGATCATGTCTTTTTCAGTCTTGTCTTCTTTCAATTCTAGCTTTTCTAAGCGTGGTTTAATATCAGAATCGCTCGAAGTCACAGGCTTGATCACAGCCTCTGTGACAGCTAAGGCCACCGATTTTGAAGCTTCATCCTTTGTAGCAACTGCAAATTCAGTAGATTTAGTGTCAAGTACAGCAGCAGGCTGATAAGAAGCATCATTAGAACTTTTGTCACCAGGCTTATCAAGTTTAGTCAAAGTAGTGGCTTCAGTAGAATCCTTAGCAGAAGCAATATCAGGTCCAACAGAAGTAGAAACAGCCGCGGAAACAAGTTCAACTGATTCAACTGGTTTTATCTGAGCAAGTGATTCTAAAGGCAAATGATTGCTGGTCATTGTCTCTGAAAGAGAAAAACTTTGAGATCCCTCTTCGATGGAAGCGGTATCGGCCGAGTTATGCTGAGAAGCTATTTTCATTTCAGACCTAAGTGTAGCTTTGAGGTTGACTGCAGTTTTTGCTCTAGATTTCCTTTTGGGTTTGGCTTTGGAGGTTTTCTGTTCAACAGAATTATTATCTTTATGCGTCTTAACTTGCTTTTCAGTTTCACGCTCGGTGTCTTTGTCAACTGGTTTGGATAAAATCTCTGCTTGTCTAGTAACCTCGGAAACAAGCTCATTTTTCAAAAGCCCGGCTGTTGAATCCATCGAGTCGGTGTTTTTAACCGTTTCGGTAACCGGTGCCTCTGACTTTACTTTTTCAGAGACAGACGCTGATCTAGATTTAGGTAGCTTCCGCGTCGATCCTTCAGCGTAAGAGATGGGCGGTCGCTTCCTGAGCTGGCGAGTATTTTCTGGAGGTGCTGTAGACCGTTTGCGGGAGTTTTTAAACTTCTCAATAAATTTTCTGTCATCATCCTTATCAAGAACTTCGGTTTTAACGCTAGGTAATGATTGAGAAAAAACTGTTGATTGGGACTCTTCTGTCTTAATTGCAGGTACTTCTATAATAAAGTAAATTGTTAGTACAAGAAAAAATTCAACTGGAAAAATCAGGATCGTTAAACTTACCACTTTTGTGAACTTTTTGGTGTTGGCTTTTATTTGCAATAGGTTTCTTGTCCGGTTGTCCATTTCCAGTGACTGTATTTTGAGTAGTGAAAACTATTAAAAAAAAAAAAAAAAGGCCCAGAATGTTAGTATAAATTTTGTGTTACTAAAGTAAATAAAATCATACCTAGAGGAACTGATGCAGTAGAAGAAAGCTCAGAGAAGATTTGGGTACCTATGCTATTATGAACAGGATCCAAAGGTTCTGTCTTCACCGAGACCAAAGAGCTTCCTATAGGCAGTTGAGAGTTAGATACCACATCTTTGCTTTGAGCAGCAGATGAAATAGCACCTCCTGATTGAGCGTCATTGACAGACGTGAGTTGGTTATTTTGCTTAGTATTAGATGAAAGCGCCCTTTTGCGTGGGCTTTTGAATGCTTTAGTAGACGTAGCCTTTTTGCTGCGAGGCTCAGAATTGACATTGGCTGAACTATGAGAAGTCGACTCTGCTTGCGCAGGGTTATCCTTAAAATGTTTAAGTGTTGTTGACTTTAAACGTGGAGTTTCCAGTTTTTTTACCGACATCTTTTTAGCCGATGCAACTTTATTATTCGTACCTATCGATGCTTTAGTAGAATTATCTAGCGTACGAGCTGTCGATTTAGATACAGCTGGCAAAGCCAATGAAGGAGATATGCTGACTTTATCCGATGCAGATTTAACATTGGTATTTTTCAATGTTTTGACAGAATTATCTACCGTAAGCGTGGTCAATTCAGATAGAGCCGATAATAACAATGGTGGAGATATATTGACTTTATCGTTAAGAGCAAGAAGAGAAAGGGCAGCATCTGAACTTGTAGGACGTGGTTTTGGCTGGGAATACTGAGACAAACTATTGTCCCGATCATAATTGACAGAAGCCTGATCAACTGGAAAATTAGGACTATAATTAGTAGAGAAGCTTTGAGGTGAGGATAATTCCTTCCGACCAGTAGAGTTGATCTGCAATCTGGTCCCAGCGCTGACGTGTGGACTTTTGAAGTCATTAGAATTTATGGCGGATGCACCCCGACTACTAAAACGTTCAAGACGAGCTCGCATCTTCTCTTCATCTGAGAGTCGTGCAGATTTGCCTTTGATGGCACTATGAGAATTCATGACATGAGTTCCCGAAAAAAGTTTTGGGGACATGGGTAGTTTTTGGTCATTTTGGACTAAAGAAGAATTGGCAGCATTGGAAAAAATATTATCGTCACTAGTTGAAGTTGCAACCCCATCAATCAAATTATCGAGGACGGCTCTCTGTGAATCCTCATTTTGTTTCACAAGTTTACTGATATTTGAGTTAACATGAGAAAGTTTCCTTTTTTTTGAAACTTTTTCGTTAGCTTCCGCGCGCAGCAACTTGTTAACACTATTTGCCGCTTGTTTTGTCGGATTATTGAGTAAATTTTCTGAAGCCGGAATCTTTCGAGTTTCCTGAGCTGATCTAACCTTAGAATTTGTCGGCGGTTTCTTCGATCCAGTGTTATTTTTTTGACGGGATTTGTCTAACTTATCGTTTGATAAACTTGGAGAAGCGATGTTGGTTGAAGCTTCCAATGATAATTTCTTGTCAACATTAGAAGTGTAAGTAGGAAAATGCAAATTTCGGTTATTTATAGTTTTTGTAAAATCTTGAGTAGGCTCAATCGAACTGAATGCTAGTAAGTTGTCGTCAGACTGGCTGGACCCTGCGAGTTGCAGTCCGGGATCCATAGAGTTATTGTCTTTCGAAGACCTATTGATCCTATGAAATAAATCATCAACTAATGCTGTTTTAGAAAACTGGGGTATAGAAGGGCCTTTCGATGATGAACTCGACATTGTTACCGTGCTGTCTTTCACCGCCTGCGCACTTGGGTTAAGCGCAGGGTCTATTTTTTCCGAAGGGTCAGTAGTTTTAGTAAAAATACTCTGTTGATTCATGTTTGGAAATGAGTAAGAGGTTGAATATTGACTTATTTCAGGAAGATTGACCAGCTGTTGATCTTCTCTTATATTTGGCACTGAGGGCATATCCTGGAATCCAATATATTCCGACATACCATACGCTGAGTTAGCAGTAAATGATGGTGAGAATGATTGAGAATATGATGGCATTGTTGTAAATGGCTGCGATGAGTTACTGTATAACAAGTTATGGTATCCTGGAGAACCTTGAGCTTGGAGGAAATAATTATAGGTGTCAAAACAATGTTGTATTTCTTCCATAGAGGAAAAAAGGCAGTCGCACTTATATAGGCTTCGAGAATTAACCTCTCGCGGGGTAAAGTGAAGCAATAGACGGGTTGTTGATATCGAGTAAGCAGTGTCCAAGAAATAACGTGGAAAGTCACCATCGTTTGTGAAAACCATCCAATATATTTTTAGATCAGAATCGATTTTTAGATTAAGATAAACATTGGCCATTTGCGTCGAGGTGCCATCTGGGTTATAGAAAGTGGTCAACTTGGGGCGATAGGAGGACTCCTTAAGAGAGTGCGTGTTGCCCGAGGCATGAAATGAAGCCTGCTGTTGGGCATAAGAGTTGATAGCATCGTACTGTTCAGACTCGTTATCGAAGGTATCGTTAAAAGTGGCATATTGGAACGTCTCGCCCTGCTCTTGAAACGGCCTAAGAGAGCTTGTTAGAAAAAAGCAAGAGGATACAAAAGATAAATACATACATCTCGTAAGAGTTGTAAGAAGTTTGATATGCATTTTGTACATATGAGTTTTTCTGAGACTCCTAAAGTTGTTAGAACCAGCGCAAGAACAAAATGATATATTTTTTTTCTTAAAACATGTAGTGCCCTATTACTTACAGATATTGCAGGGACATGATCCATTATTTAAAGAGAAATAAAAGAATTTCACAATGGCTGGAGATTCAGCATGACCATTCCTGGTTGGGTGTAAAAAAAATCAAGAGTTATAAATATATATATAGCACTGCTATTGTCTGCGAGAGAGATAATATGTGTTGCTCAAGCGGTTGCGATAGGGATTGTTGGATCAGTGGTGGGTGTAAGGATCGCAACTGAGAGAGTTCAAAAGCTGCAATTGTGCGTTTCATGGAGTTGCAGAGAAAAAAAAAAATTAAAAAAAAAAAAAATAATAATAATAATTATAGTCCAACACATAAATAAATAGCATCTTATGTAATCATGACATATGCATTACATACGCTAAACAAAAGTGACCTAACCCTGTGACTGACCAGACACCAATGTAATGGCTCATTTTTTCACTTTTTCAAAATTTTTTATTTTCCTTGCATTTTTTCTTCTTTTGTCTTCTCCTCTTTTCTCTCTCTCTTTATCACCACCCACCCCATCCAAGTAGACCGGGCACTTCTTCTTTCTACTTGATTATGTTGAGACTGCAAAAAAATCAATCCCGTTTGCTGGCTCAGGCGGCCCTTAGACGGGCTGGCCGGCCTTTGGTTTCAGCCTTCCACACTTCTCAAATGGCAAACAATGAACAAAAGTCTGAGCAGAAGCAGCAACAACAACAAAACAGCCCCGATCCCGACAAATCCCCTTTCCAAGTCTTTGTCGATACTTTCAAGACTGAATGGAAGAAGAGTGACGAACTCCAGAACAATATCAAAGCTCTGGCAGACGAAACTGGCCGGATGGCTGAAAGCGGCGCTTACAAGAGAGCCAAGGAAGCTTATGACAAGGCTAAGGAGGGTACTAACACTGCTTCCTCTGTTACTGGAGACACCTTGAAGAAGGCTGGTGAAGTTGTCGGCACTGTCGCTTCCGCCACCTGGGACTCCAAGGTCATGAAGACTACCAGAAATGTCGTTTCTCACACCGCCGATAGCGTCGACAAAGCTACCGAGCCTATTAGAAAAACTGAGATCTACAAGTCTGTTAAAGATGTTATTGATGATGGCAGCAGTATGAGATACGGTGGCTACGAAGAGAAGGCCAAGCGAAGACTGCGACGTGAGCTTGAGGAAAAGAAGAGACTTGAAGAAGAGCTTAAGAGTGGAATTAAGCGGAGGCCCGTGAAAGAGAACGCCGAGGCAGGCCAAAACGTTGTTCTGCACGAGAACCCTGAGGTCAAGGAGAGCTGGAGAGAGTCCTGGGACAATTTCAAGGCCAACTCCTCGGCCGGCCGCAAAATCAGTGATCTCCAGAACGCATACGAGGAATCTGAGAATGGATTTGTCTCTACTCTGCGTACGATCACTGACAAGATTGGTGGTTTCTTTGAGGAGACTGAGAGTGCCAGAGTCGTTCGTATGTTTAAGGAGCTTGATCCCACATTCAATCAGGAAGAGTTCCTTAAAGATGTCCGTGGTTACATTCTCCCCGAGGTTCTGGATGCCTACGTCAAGGGTGATAGCGACATTTTGAAGTCATGGTTATCCGAGGCCCCTTTCAACATTTGGGCTGCCAACGCTAAGCAGTACAAGGAGGCTAACCTTTACTCCGCTGGCCGTGTTTTGGATATCCGTGGTGTTGATATCCTGTCAGCCAAGCTTCTTCCTCCCTCCGATGTGCCTGTGTACGTCATTGGCTGCAGAGCCCAGGAGATCCACATGTACAAAAACGTCAAGACTGACGAAATTGTTGCTGGTATGGAGGACCACATCCAACTGAGCACCTACGCCATGGTTCTCACGAGGATACCCGAGAATATCGAAGATCCTGAAACCAAGGGCTGGCAGGTTCTTGAGCTTGTCCGCGCTGGTACCAGAGATTGGACGTAAATTGTAAATATAAACAGCCAACATTTTGTAAATAAAAATATTAGTTTTGAGTTTAAAGTTTTCTGGGTGTTGTTTTTTGTGTTTTATTTCCCCTTTTTTATTGGTTTGGTTTCAATGAGCATGGTGGATACGGATGTTGAAGAAATAGCAAAATCTGGGGAAAAGTCCTGATTTTTGTTTTATTTTCCTTGTGGGCTTGGTAACAACACCTGCAAGAAGTTATTAAGTGGAAACACATTTAACATATATTATCACCTACCATTACCATCGAGTTTGATAATAGACGTTAGCAAGGTGATCTATGTACATACTTTTTTCAGAAAACTGATAGTTTTTCTGTTGCTGGACTGAGCCCTCTGAAAGATCTCGATCCTGCGCTGTGAGTGGCTGGTTATGGGCCGCATATTGCACTGATTAATAGCTGGCATTTTCCTCCTTCCCCGGCATATCATACAAAAAGAAACAAACTAAAAACAAAAATAAAAAGGCTTGCAAATATTTAGTCATGGTATGTGTATGACGGCCAAGCTTGTCTTTTGTGTATTTTTTATTTTTTGTCAAATTTACTTGAATGCTTATAAAAATTTTGTCGTTTTCTTGATTTTTGTTTGGTTGGTTGGTTAAGATCTCTGGGCACTTGAACTGGTTGCCATTTGCTTTATTTTTGTTTACTGTATCCAATACTCTACCCTATTTTTACCCTTTTCTCTAGGTAAACATTTTGCAAAAAAAAAAAAAAAAAAGCAATGCTTCGAATAATCTCGTGGCTATTGTGCAGAGGCTGGTATGGATGAGTTGATTACTAGTTTTAGCTATGGCAGTGTCCATTGTTTTTGCCTCCCAGTGAAATCTGACGCAGACCCTTTTCTTTTCGGTCTTGTTATGCAACTTGAGCAATATAAAATGGGTAGGCTTTAGGGGTACTTTTTCATGGGCATGACATATAGGGCATATACTCTGTGACATCTACTATGTTGCTTTCTTGGTTTGGCAGAGGCAAGCATTCTCGGTGCTTATTTCAGAGTTCTGTCTTTTTTTTTTCATGTCCTTTAACACAAGTCTTATTCCTTCTATTACACTACAAACCGTCAACATCCATAACTTATAATCGTATGCGTTTGACAAGCTAATCAATTTGATCTACTTGTATTGGCTTCACGTAAGTCAACATGTGTAGGTTTAATATCCGTCACTGTAGTTAAATTATATATATTGATTTTCCATATACCATCAAATTCCGATATGCAAAGCTTTTAACCAGACATATTGACGTTGCAAAGAATTTAGCAATATAAGAAAGTTGGCTAATTCAATACTTGTAAGAGAGATTCGTATTTAAAAAAAAAAAAAAAAAAAAAAAAAACAGTGAAAAAACTAACTGCAAGCATAAAAAGCGTGCTGGCAACTCTACCGCTATTTGAGGGCCAACAATATACAATGAGGATCTACCGTTTATATGCAAATGGGTTGAAAGATGTGCCTAATCGTCTATTATCTTGCGGAAATCAAGATACCAAATATCACAGAATCAACAGTATCAAAAAAGGATCCTTCAATGTCTTTCCGTTGTCATGGGGCCAGACCCATTATCAGAGGTCAAAACAATTAGGCACAGCTACCGCAACAGCATTGTCGTTTGTTTGTTTTTTGCTGGCAATGCTCCTGTTTTAGATCTAACTACAGTCTAAACAGCTACTACTTGCTGACTCGAATCTGCCGTTTTTTGAAAAGAGCCTTTTTGGGCTTTTGTGCAGAATTATCATCATTTTCATTATCCCCCAGTAGATCAAGTGCCATTTTGGAGACCCCAGTAGTAGAAGATGAAGTAGGGGTCATCGCCGTGGTCTTTTCCTCAAATTTCCAGTTGGCCGTGTCGGGATCTACCTTTTTAGCGTGTTTTTTCTTTTCAAATACAAGCGCCTTTTTGACGGGCGGCGCGTCGATCGCAGCTGCTGCTGCCACTGATGCGGCCGTGACAGGTTTGCTGACCCGAAAAGCTGGGCGAGGTGTAGATTTCTCATTTTTTTCCGTTATCGCTGTGGCCGCGCTGGTAGCAGTGGGAGGTGCCGTCGTCACGCTGTTTGACGCAGCCACGGCAGCTTCGAGATCCCGGACGGCAGCAGCAGCAAGTCGTGCCTCTCGGTCGGCATCACGGTTCTGTTTGTGCAGACCCCGAATAAATGACTGCAGCTGCGACTGGTGTCGCACCGAGGCATCGTGGCGCGCGCGGTCCACCTTTGTGTCTGCAACGTGCTAAATTACACGCGTCGTTAGTACAATGAGAAAGGAGAATAACATTGAAAATATAGATGACAAAAGGCTTACAATTTTGCAGGTCTTGCACCAGTATTTAGGCGCCATCGTACTTAACCTGGAATCTGGAGGTACTGGTGTCGAGTGAAGCGTCAGGTCCAGCGAGTATATAATATGGCAGGTCTCAAAGATTTAAGAAATATCAGATGTGGGAGGTTCACAAGCGCTAAGAGGAAAAAAGCTCCTTGGGACAAAAGTGCCAAAATGACGCGAAATTTTCAAAAAAAAAAAAAAAAAAAAAACAGCCCTGATTACATCTGATACCTGCTTTGACTTTTTTTTTTTGGAAACAATTAAATTTCTATTGTGCACTAGCATTTTTTTTTTAAACTAGCAACAACACACCCTAGCAATGGACAGACCACACGAATCTGATCACAGAAGCAAGGAGCGGTCGCGCAGTCCTTCTACGCGCAGGAGCGGCGAGCGTGAGGATCGACACCGACATAGAAGTAGCCGCGAACACCGTAGCTCGCGCGAGAGCCACCGGCACCGAGACAGCTCTGAGCGTGACCACCGGCATAGAAGCAGCCACCACCGGTCTGGACATTACCACGACTCGGATAAAACCTCACGTGATCGCCATCGCAGCAGCGGAGATCGCGAGAGCAGGCACCGCCACCACCGGAACTCGCGCCACGAATCAAGTCGTGCCGGTGATGGCGACGAGAAGCATCACAATGGCAGCCCCCATCACTACGAAGAAAAGCAACAATTGAAGATAAGAGAAGATGGGGATAAGGAAGAGAATAAAGAGCCATCACCGTCAACTGCGCCAGCGGTTCTGTCAGACTCGGAGGGCGAGTGGGTGATCAAGGCCGACACTGGCGCGACCTCCTCAGAAGAGGACTCATCGGACGATGAATTGGAAGCACAGTATTCTCAGCAACAAACTGCTCTTGATGAGGAAACGGTAAACGAGTCTGGGGAATCTTCTGTGACAGCGCCAGCGGTGGATAAAAATCAACTGAAATCACAAATCCTCCGGCTCAAGCTCCAGGGTAAAATGGAAGAGGCAGCACAACTACAGGCACAATACGACACCATAGAAAACAATAGCAGCAGCAACATCAAGGTTGTTGACAGTGTCGAGATCCGACAACGACAGTTACTTGACAGTCACAAAACGGCGCCCGCGGATATGACAATCGCCGACATGGTGCGCGAGGAGAAACTGACCACAGGCAGCAACCGGGCCGACGAGGAGTGGGCCGAGGTGCTTGTGGCCAGCCGCGCCGCTGCCTCGGGCAATGCTGAAGACGACAACGACGAGCTGTTTGACGCAGCTGCCGGCGCCCGCGGGCCCCGGCGCACGCACGCGTACCAGAAAACCGACAAGGAAAAAGCCCTTGAGCGCGCGCGGTTGCACAATGCCCTGGCCGACCGCTGCCCGCTCTGCCTCGACTCCGCGGCGGTGGCGTCGGCGGCGAAGCCGCAGCCCATCTCGATCGCCGCGCGCGCGTACCTGGCGCCGGCCCCGGCCCCGGCGCTGGTGCCGCACACGATGGCGATTGTGCCGCTGGCGCACGAGGCGCGCAACCTGACGGCGCTCGACGCCGACGACTGGGAGGAGATGCGCAACTACATGAAGTGCCTCATCCGCTACTGGAGCGCCGAGTCAGGCGGCCGCACCAGTGTGGTCTTTTACGAAAATGCCGTTTTTGCCCAGGGCGGCCGCGCCCACCCGGCGCTCTTTGCCGTGCCGGTGCCGACGGAGCTACTCGAGTCAAGCGTGATTCCTGGCGCCTTTCGCACGGCGTTTGAAACCGCCGACGAGGAATGGAGCACGCACCGCAAGGTCCTTGATTCCAACCGCATCCCTGGCGGCTTTCGCGCAACGTTTGCCAAGGAAGCACCGTATTTCCACGTTTGGTTGAACATTAACGGCGGCTTGGGTCATATCGTGGAAAATGAAGCAAGCTGGCCGCGCCACGATTTATTTGCCCGCGAGGTCCTCGGCGGGGTATTGGGCACGGATATTGCTGTGATTAAACGCCGCAGCCGCTGGACTAATGCAGTTGATGCTGAGTTTGAAAGGAAATTTGCAAAGTACGATTGGGTTGACCAGGTCCAGCAGTTATAAGTCGTTGCTAACACTGTGTTTTTTTGTTGTTGTTTTTTTTTTCATCATACATTTACATCTAATTTATTCATTCATGATAACAATAATATTATATACAAAAATGTAGTTCCCCCTCCGAAAGGCTTTTTTTTTTTTTTTGTTTATTTGCTGCCAATGCGGTGGACCTCCTCGAGGAAAAACTTGACGGCCTCAGGGTCAAAGAAAGGCTGGGTGCCATGGCCAAGGTTGACAATGTAGTTCTTTTTGCCGCCACCAAAGCCCGAGATCATAGCCTCGACTTTACGGGAGATGATCTCGCGGCTGCCGTAGATGACACCGGGGTCCAAGTTGCCCTGGAGGGTCTTGCGGCCACGGTTGATCTTGACGGCCTCGGCGGGGTCCCAGAGCCAATCAAGCGAAACGGCGTCGTAGCCGCTCTCCTCGGAGCAAAGGGCGTCAAGGGCGTACCACGCACCCTTAGCAAAGATGGTCACGGGCACGGGCTCCTGGCCCAACTCGCGCAGGCGCTGGGGCAGCTTGTGGGCAATTTGCTTAAGATATGGCAGGGAGAATTCATTGAATTCAGTGGGTCCAATCTCGCCGGCCCAGGACTCAAACACTTGCAAGATCTGAGCGCCAGCAACAACTTGTTGCGCAAGGAATTCAACGGCGACATCAGTAATGCGCTGTAAAACGGCTTTAGACTCCTCGGGGTATTTGTAGATCCACGTGCGGATGTAGCGGTAGAGCTTGGTACTGCCGCCCTCGGTCATGTACACAAGCAGCGTGAAGGGGCCACCGCAAAAGCCAAAGAGCGGGACATCGCCATTAAGCTTCTTGCGCGTAAGGGTAATGGCCTTAAAGGCCCAGTCAAGCTCCTTAAGCACATCAACCTTGTCACTAAGCAAGCGCGGGATATCACTGGGCTCGCGCAAAGGGTCCGGGAAGTAAGGACCAGTTTTTTCCTTAATCTCCACCTTCATGCCCATGGCCTGGGGGATGACAAGGATATCACTGAAAATAATAGCAGCATCAATCAAGCCAGCGTAACGGCGCACGGGCTGAATGGTAATCTCTGAGGCAATCTCGGCGTCGCGGCACGTTTCAAAAAAGTCGCGGCCGGCCTTGACCTCGTGGTACTCGGGGAGATAGCGCCCCGCCTGGCGCATAATCCACACGGGTGGGCGCTCGACCGCCTCGCCGCGGGCAGCGCGCAACATAAGGTCGTTCTTGAGCTTGGGGAAGTCAGACATGGCAATATTTACGGTTAAAAAAAAATCAGATGATATGCTAATGGTGGGAAGGGGGAGAGATGGTGGCGATGAGAAAAGAGGATTTAAAAAAAAAAAAAATTAAAAGGGAAGGCTGTTTGCGAATTGAAATTCTCCAAGATTTTCTAGGCCTAATTTTTTTTGCTATGAAAATGATTCAAATAATAATTTGCCCCGAGACGGTTTAACCAGGTTAGGGCGAGTAAAAAAAAATAAATAAAACCAAGTCAAGACAAAAAAAAAAAAGGTTTGTCTTGTTCAATTGGTTTTTCAACCTCTCTTTCTCACTCCTTGTCAATTATCATCCTTGAAAACAAATCACCCTTCAACCCTCCTTACATATAAATCTCTCCCCCCAATGTTTACAGGAATTGTCGAACAAGTCGGAAGTAAGTGAGTTCCGCAGACACACTGGCATTGCGTTCTCAAGCCCTACTGATCTCTGCGTTTTATTTTTTTTTTTTTTTCGTTCCATTACTAATACCTTTCTTCAGCTGTCTCCGAACTCAACAAGCTTGATAGCAGCGAATCTGGCGGCAACGGCACCTCTTTGACCATTGTTGACGCCGAAACCGTGCTTTCTGACGTGCACCTTGGCGACTCTATTGCCGTCAATGGTGTTTGCCTCACGGTGACGGAGTTCTCTGGCACCGCTTCGTTTAAAGTCGGCATTGCGCCCGAGACCCTGCGCCGCACCAATCTTGGCGATCTTGTTGTAGGCTCAGCTGTCAACCTTGAGCGCGCTGTTGCCGGCCACGTGCGCTTTGGCGGCCATTTTGTCCAGGGCCACGTTGATACTGTCGCTGAGATTGTTCGCAAAGTGCCCGATGGCAACGCCGTTACCTTTACATTCAAGCTGCGCGACCCCCAGTATATTGCTTACATTGTTGAAAAGGGATTCATCTCTGTTGATGGTGCATCGCTGACCATCACTGCTGTTGACGATGATGCTGCGACGTTTAGCGTCATGATGATTGCCTACACCCAGGGCAAGGTTGTCACGGCCAAGAAGGAGGTGGGTGATTTGATCAACGTTGAAGTCGATCTCATGGGAAAGCTCGTTGAAAAACAGGTTAAATTTCAGATTAAAAAGGAACTTGAGAAGCAAAGCATTAGCAAGTAAATAGAAATGGGTGTATATATATATGTATACATGTGAATATTAACGAATCGTAATTTTAAAGCATCTATGTCAGCGTATAAGAGAAGGTTTGACAAGACTAAGTAAATTTTTTTTTTTTTTTTTTTTTTTTTGGTACGGTCGAGCATACAGCGTAAGAGAAAGACAAGAAAGGAATAGCAGGCAGCTCAAGTGGCAAGATATACCAGATACCACGAGTCGTCAGCTAACGAGAAACTCTTGGCCTTTTTAATCAATGGTGTTGCCAACGAGTTCGGTCCAGCCACCCCCGTACCAAATCCTGCCGCAGCGGCACGATAACCCATTTTCACTGCCCACGGTCCACGTGAGAGGCAAAGTTTCCAGCTCGCGGTTGATGCGGTCAATGGTGGCCAAAAATAGCGTAACTTGATCATCAGTAATCTTTTCAACAAAGCGGATGAGAGCAACGTGGGCGGAGGGTACCTGGTAGCGCGACTCAATGGGCACAGAGTGCCGCACACGATCAAAAATTTCGGCGCGAAGGTGTGTATAAGTGTAGGGCTCGGTGTCCACGGGGACAAAGGTAAGAGCTACGGCAGAAGCGTCAAAGCAGACAAGCGGTCGGCACAGTGTGGTGCCACGATTTAAATGTAGTATCTGCTCAAGATTTGGTTTCAGACGCTTTAGCAGGGAGTCAACCTCTTGTGGTGACACTGAGTGTGTGATTTCCAGCAGCGACATGTGCTGGCAGTCGCGCGGCATGATCCAGATCGGCCCGGCGCCGGGGTCGGTGACAACACTGCCGGTGGGCGAGGTGAGAGAGTTGTCGCCTGCGAGGTTTTCTGGGTCGAGTACACGCACAAACTCTGCCTGGATCCTTTCGGCCAGGTCCTTGACGGCGTTGGTGGGTCGCGCCCAAATGGTGATGCAGTTTCTATAATCAAACTCAGGCGGCTCGCCATCCTTGACGATGCCCTTTAGTAGTGGTTCGACTGCTGTCTCTTGCGTGGCTTCTAGCTCGGCCTTTTTCTGCGCGTTGCGGTTGCGTCGGTGGGTTGTGTATGAATTTACAATATCGCCCGTGGAGCGTAATGCCTGGTCGCGGAAGGGGTTTGGCTGAATCTGGGGCAGTGGTTTAACCAGGATAGTAGGGGCTGGTGCCGTGGATATTGCAACCTCAATAGTCATGATGTAAATCTAAAGGAATATAGTAGAAATAAAAGATGAGGAGAGAAAGAAAGGGAAGAAAACGAAGAGAATGATGAGAGTAGAAGAAGCAAAAGAAAGAAAATGAAGAAGGAAAAGAATCAAGTTGGCCGTTAACCTGCCAAAATAAAATAAAAAATAACAATCATGATAATAATAATAATTGGCGTTGATAATATTGACTGCTGCCTGCCTGCGCACTGCACAAATTGAAACCTTTTTTATCTCTCCTGTTTCCCCTCGGGGTATATAAAGGACAATAACAACATTTGAATTCTCTGAAGATTGTCCATGGGATGGTCCAATTCACAACCATATTCCTGTCAAAATCATAATGATAAATGAACCATTATGTCATAGAGTTGTAAATATTTATATTATTTATATATATATATATATATATATAATAACCCTTTTATTAACCTATTATTATGGCAAATAAATGGAAAGAAAAAAGGTTTATTGAAATTTAGCCTGCGATAATAAGGTTTTTAGATGCTGCCTTTTTTTGGACTTTTGCCTAATTGGGATGATTTGCCATTCTAAAAAGAGAACAGCAAAATATGATAAGATTTAACACTAAAGACGTATGCCTGGTTTACTTGGAAAATATATTTATACCAACGCAAATTGATTCCAAAAGTATAACATTCATTCTTTGTTTCTTTTGTCATTAATGTGATATTAAAGTTAAAAAAAAAAAAATTTGTTGCTGCTTTTTTATAAACGACATTAATTATTACAGTCGGTCAATATAGATTAAACGTTGTTGAGTTCTTTAGCAAGGCGTTATCATTTTGAAATAGCTGTGCGTCAGTGGCATGTTTGAATTAAAGAATCGTGGACAGATGTTTTAAACAACAGGTTTATACTATTGTTACAAAATTAAATATTGTTAGATGAAGAAATGATTACCCCAATTTCTGGTAACTAACAAGTCTATACAATCTATAGCACCAACGTTCATGATAGTTGAAACCATGTACAGTTTAAATATTTACGTTTAAGCTGACGTCATCAGCGGCCATCTTAATCATTTCATCTATACTTGAATGCAAAGGGCATATCAAACCTCCTTGTTACATTCCATTCCAAAACAAAAAAGTTGTTTCCTGGCAGTGCCAACCAGCCAAGTCCACAACCAATTTTGAGTCAATAGAGAGTCTGTATTTTCAGTTTAAACAACAAAAAGAAAAATTCAGGCCAGTTTGAAACTGATAAAACCTAAAATCACCATTGTTTGATATACATGTTTGTTTTGTCCATTGGGGCACTAGGATATATCTCTCTGCCCTTGTGATATATATACCCGAAAGAGGTTTCTATTCTTGGTTTTAGATCCCATGGTTATATTTACTTTTATTTAGCTTTATATATATTTCTGACAAGTTAACTTGGCTCTTGCTGATATTGATTGTACAAACAAGTCTTGTGTGCAACAATTTTATTGTTGTTTACAAATTTTTATACCAGTAAGACTTCTATTATCAAGGGGTAAACACCACAATTGAACTTTACGTTGTACTTGAATAACAAACGGCAAAAGAAAATAGTCTGTAGCGCACCATAAGATTACAAGTAATAATCTTTATCATCCTAACGTTTCAGGTCATCACCAATTGGCAGTCAGTATGTGAATAGAGAGGGCGAAAATAGGTACAGTATTAGTAAGGAAAAAGATAGTAAAATCAGTCCAGGAACCCAGTGTTGTTGTTTTTTTGTTGTTGTTTTTTTTGTCTTTTCCAACCAGCCATGAAAAAATGCAACGCAATTTAGAGCAAAGATCCGCATGGAATCAATTTGCAAGGACCCTGCGTAGTCTTTGGCCAATGCCATTTGCTTTTATTTCTTTTTTTTTTTTTTTTAGGCTCCTTTTGGTTTTTCCATTTTTGGAGAAAACATTCATCCCCCCAGATTTGCCAAATTTCTAGCAGACTGAACAAACCAAAAATGATTGAAAGTGGGAAATGGGTTATGTATATAATCAGTTTACTGTTCTTATAACTATTGGAAAATTATACACAGAAGACATTAATACAACAAAAATCACCCTATTAGCGGGGAATACGCCATTCACTATATATTTCATTCACTTCGATGGCACCGAATTTTCCACGAACTTAGTCCATGTGTCAAGGGAAACTTGACATAATTGTCACTTCAGTGCGTTATGTTGAGTAGTAAGGCAGGCCAGTAAAACCTTGACAGGATATGGGTTGTTTTTTTTTTAGTTGCAGCTGCTGGATAGTAAACCCCAGGTCCATGTGCGTATAGTTGGTAATGTCGCGAGGATCTTCCGCTTGGTAGAAAGGAAAAAGGTAAGAAAGATCAAAAACCTTCAAACTGGAGGTTTAATCACCACACTGGTCTATAGTTACAATGGTTCTAGGTTTGGTTTGTTTGATTCGGGGGGTTTTTTTTATTCTACCCACTATCACTGTTACAAATCATATTTTTTTTTTTTTTTTTTTTTTTTTTCATTTTCTTACTGTTACTATTTTTTTTTTGTAAAGTATGGTTATTATATAGTTTGCAAGGCTTGTCCATTCTTTTGTCCCCAATATAGTCAATAAAAAAAACAAAGATCGTTGGCATTAAAACAAGATCTTTTTTTATATATATAGAGGGTCAAAGCCTAAAAGTAAACCATTAAATAAACAACACATGTATGCGGGCTAGGACCGGATAATCGATCAGACTAGTTTCCAGATACTGATCACTGAAAACCATTATCAAAAAAAAAAAAAAAGTTTTTTGATTTACATGAAAACATGGATTAGCTAGACTGAAATCTATTGCACTTCTACAATTTTTTTTCAAATAAAATGAATTGAAAAAATTTCAGAAAAGCCGTGGAAGCAATTGATTTTTTTTTTTTTTACCAAAAGATACAAAAAGTTTGAGGAAACTTTGCCAAATGGATATGAACTATCCCCTACTATTGTTCACGCCAAAGCCAATAGATCAAACTCCATAGCAGAAGCCCATGAGAGCAAATTACGCGTTTTTAAAATATTAAAAGCGAGTGTTGAAAGGGGATATCTGCTATCCTTTTTAGCTTTAAGAAAAAAAAAGGCGTCTTTGATTTGAGTACTGACAAGACAATTCATTATAAATTTTAGAAAGCAATTGGCACTTAAAAGTTACTTCTGGGACCAAGATCCAACAATCAATTCCTACAGTTTTTGAGACGGTGCAAAGTACCTAAAATTGAAAAAGGAAAAAGCATTTGGACAGGCCAAGGGCCCCGACAGAATGATTTCGCAAATATTTTTTTTCATGACACTTCTGAGTTAAAACTACGTTAGAAATGATTTCAAAAACTAGGCAGAGTTAGAAACCCCTTTTTTCATTATCCTACAAGAGAGTTTATCCGATGGAACCCTGGTTTCCTGGTATCATCACCATTGAAAAAAAAAAAAA
>JAJMRT010000038.1:0-70772 GCA_030558065.1 Geotrichum phurueaensis | reverse complement strand
CAGACTCACTCTTCTTGTCATTTTCGCTACCACTATCACTGCCATGACGGCTCTCACCTCTCTCAGCATCAAGCGGTATATTAATCACCGTTTTTGCGGGGAACCGCTGCCGCATATAAGCCTTCCGCGAGCGCAGGTCAATGAAAAGCACGCGTACACCGGTGGCAATAGCATTATCAACCTCCGCCGGCGTGATAAGCGCAATATGATTCTTGGGTAGCTGATCGGGCGGTGGCGACGGCGGATTATAGGTTGGCGCGGAACTGATAAGAGTTGGCACGGGGCTGATAAGGGATGGCGAGGGCTTGGGCTGCGTTTGCTGCGGCTTTTGCGGTGGTGGATGCCCTAGCGGAGGAGGCGAGGGAGTAGTCTGAACCGGCAAGGTAAATTGTCCCCGCGGAAGAGGTGCTGGCTTCGCTTCTGGTAATAGTTGATTAAATAACGCCATGTCGTCGTTTGCTTTGAAAAATAGCTTCACGAGCTCGCCGTGAACCTGCGCCAATGCTGACCTAGGTGCTGGCTTACCGTCGCCCCCAATCGCGCGCGGCACGGTTGTAAATGTAATATGATAAGCCCGAAGATAATCGACAATTGCAGCTTCCACTAGAAGTTGATTTCCCTTTTGAAAGACCTGGCCTCCCACTGCGGTGGCAACCCCGGCCATGCTTTTTTTGTAGGAGGAGAAGCTGTTGAAGGCCAGTGTACAGTACTTGATTGGCGACGGGAGCGCGGGCACACTCTCAACGGCTCGCCGCTGCAGCGCCTGTAGTCTCGGGTTGTCAATGTTCAGCGCCGTCATTGCATCCTTTTCTATGTCTATCTGGATGTAAATGCTTGTGCAATTGTGGGTAGTTGAAACTGGAGTATCAAAGATCTCGATTCGTAAGAAATAGAAAATTGAACAAAATCGAATTGAACTGAATGGGAGGGAATTATAAACGCATACAAAATTAATATTATTACAAACTGAGGTTAGGTTACAAAACGGTATAAATGAACATTTCCAACTGACCCTGTGACTCGTCAATACAAGAAATTTGAGACAGATATAAGATCTAGTTAGTTAGAGAGAAAAATCTTAACTGTCTGACCTAATTAAAACCAGTTTACTGGTCTAGCAAGAAATTACTGGCGTTCTCAATGTTAAAATTGTTTTTCTCGAGTGCTTCAAGGGCACGAGCCTTGTCAAAGCCCATGGAGGTCAAGTACTCCAATTGTTGCAAGGTATTCTTGTCAAGGTGCTTGTAGTCTTCTTCGAGATTCTTCAGAACGGCACCAAACGGCTTGTCAACCGAGGGGACCGCAGGAGTAAACACATCGTCTGTGTTAACAGGCTCCGTAGCCGTCTTTGCCTCACCAAAGCCAGCAAAAATGGAATCCCACTCGGAGTTGGAAGCAGCTTGCGCAGTGACGCCAGCATGTTGATCTTTGTTGCTATTGACAGGGAAAGTATCCGATGTAGAAGCAGCCGGGGCAAAAGCATTAGCACTGCTGCCAAAAGGATGTACAGAGCCAACACCGACATTACTAAACTCGTCATCTTTTTCCTCATCCGCGGCCATCAAACCATCAAAAGCAGCATCAAAGGGATCAATATCTTTCTTATTTCTCAAGAAATTAGGCAAAGACTCGTCGTCAAAGTTTCTCTGAGAAAAGAAAGGATGGCTAGAAGCAACTTCAGCAGGCTGAGCCGGAGCGAACGGGCTGCTGGCATTCAGAGAGGAAACCTGAGAATACTCAGTCTCCGGCTGACTGACAGGGAATTGACTAGCCGAAGCCTGGGCAAAGACCGGAGTATTGGTGTACGACAGTTCAGAGCTAGACTTGTAGTCCATAGCAGTAGTAGCATGATCAAATGGAGCTGTCTGGCCTGGAAAGGTAGTGGCAACCCCAAGTGCACGCTCGTGATCATCCTCATCCTCAGCACGGGAAAACGCAGATTCATCGGCAAAAGCCGTGTCAAAAGCATCAAAACCGCCAGCACCCTGGGTAGCAGTAGGCCACACATGTGCATTGTCGTTGTTCAAAGACTCGAAAGCTTGGTCAAACTCGTCACGAGCAGAGAAAATATCAATTTCAGAAGGGGAAACGTTGTCATGAGGGTGTTTTGTCGTCTCCTCTTGATTAGCAGAACCAGCCGCGGGGACAGACTCATGTTTTAAAGATTCAAGATCATCAATATTGACTTTGGATCCCTGGAGAGACACAGTGGAAGCCGAATGAGGAGGGACTGGAGTGAACTCGCCAAAATCCAAAGAGACTGGTTCAGTTGTAGGCGCAAGTGTGATTACTTGACCGGGAATAGAAGTAACAGGATTTTCTTTGACGTCAGAAGGCAAATTTGCAACTTCAGATGGCTCAACGACAGGTGCTGAATCAGCAACAGACTTTTGAGTAATTTCACCCCCAGAAGGCTGAGTGGGAACAAAATCAGAGCCAGTACCAGAATCAGCCAAATAAGTGGTATTCAAAGAATCAGCAGCAGCTATGCCGCTTTCCACAGCAGAGGCCTTTGAGCATGTTTTCTCCTGCTTGGTAATATCCTCATCAGCAGGTTCAACAGCATCAGAGTACTGTGACTCCACATCATCATCATCATATACATTCTTAGAAACAACCTTCGCTGTAGGAGCAGAATTACTTTCAGCTGCATTTACAGGCTCAGGTAAAGACCCTGGAATAATAAAAGACTCTAATTCTTTCGCAATTGGCTTCGGCTCACCAATAATTACTGACTCAGAAAGTCTGGAAGCAGCAGGAGCCTCGTCTTTGTCAACAATGTCGTAAGATTCAGCAGAGTGTGCACTTACAAACGAAGAAGACAAATCTTCTGCGGGCTTAGCAGAGGTGTCGAGAACAACCTCAGATGATTTGCCCTCATCATAGTTATTGCTGTATACAGAGGAGGTAGTCGAAATATTGACATCATGATCGCCACCCTTGCTTGCACCGAGTGTAACGTCAGTCGCTGAGTCAATTTTACTAAGTGTACCAATAGGCTCAGCAATCAAACTTCTTGTGCTAGCATCAGGAGCAGGAGTCTCACCACTATCCGAAATAAATGATTCAGTAGAAAATTTAGAAACATTTTCAGAAGGAAGAATGTTTGTAGATGAGTCGAGAGCACCAGATGACTCAATTTCTGCATCAAAAGACGAAGATCCTTGGTTGACAAGAGACTCAACCGACTTGGTGTCGACAGGAGCATCACTCTTGATAACATTCTGATCGATAAATTCAGGGGCTGGAGAAATGCTCTTCTCAACAGCAGGAATGGTAGGAGTGGGAGTAGACTCAATCTCGTTAATTTCCTCCTTAGAATTAGACTTCGGCAAAAGAGTGGAGCCAATAGCAGCGGTTGCAGCAACAGCAGCAGCGGCAGAACCAACGGCTATTCCAGAAGCCAGATCAATAGACTTGGAAACAGCATTCTTGGCGTCGACATCAATAGACTTAGGAACAGGCTTCTCTGTCTCAATGTCTGCTGATTCAGCAACAGCCTTATCAGCATCGGCATCAATAGACTTGGAAATAGGCTTCTCCACAGCAGCATCGCTAATAACATCAGTCTTGGAAAGAGGTTCCACCTTGGAAATAGCCGGAGCTGCAACAGCGTCAGAGTCAAGCTGAATAGACTTTGAAACAGGGGCTGACTCAGAATTACCAGCAGGAACAAGAGAAGCAATATCTTCCTTACTGAGAGTGACAGGAGTACTGGCCAAAGCTTTTTCTGCTTCGAGTTTCTCAAGCTTGGCCTTTGCTTCGGCCTTAGCGGTCTCATCGGCAATAAGTTTCTTCTTGGCCACTTCACGCTCTTCCTGAAGCTTGACAAGTTCAGTAGTAAGAAGCTCAGTCTTTTCCTTTAGGCTAGCAAGCTCCTTAGTTGACTCCTCCTGATCACCGTGTAATTTTGTAAGCTCTTCCTGAAGAAGAGCCTTCTCGTTTTCCAAACTTGTAAATTTAGTTTGGGCAGCTTCAATCTCACCCTTCAAGCTTTCGGCCTCCTGGTTAGTAGCTGTGATCTGGCTCTTAATTTGATCAATTTCAGCAGTAGCAGCTTCGACCTTGGTGGTTAGTTCCTCAGCTTCATTTTTGACTGTAGCATGAGTTTCCTCCGCACCAACGAGTTGAGTCTTAGTTGTTTCTAACTCGGTTTCAAGTTCGGCAATCTTTGCAGTGAGTTCCTCCTTTTGCGTTTCAAGGCCAGTGTATTTTTTCTTGTTAATAGCAAGTAGGCCAGTCTGTTGTCTAGAGTCCTTATCCAAAGAGTCAAATTGCTCCTCAAGGGTCTCAAGCTCAGCTTGAATATCCTCAATTTGCTCATCTAGCTCAGCATTTTGCTGTTTCTCCTGCTCAAGCTTAGTGGCAGCGTCGACAATCTGGCTCTTGAGGGACTCATGTGAAGTTTGCAGCTCTGTGTAAGTAGCAGACAAAGAGTCAAATTCACCTTGAGTCTGTTCAAGTGTCTCCTGAAGGTCTTTAAGCTTCTTAGAGTCAGTCTCAGCTTCGACTTGAATAGAGACAAGCTTGGCCTGAAGAGTCTCCTTCTGGATACTAACACGCTTTAATTCAGATTGAGCATACTGAAGCTTTTCATTGCTCTGAGCCAGCTGAGCAGAGATTACATCAACTTGCCCATTCAATTGGCTGTTGTCGTTTGAGATAGAGGCAGCCTGGCCATTAACGTCTTTAATCTGATTATCGATTGCTCGCAAATTCGAGGCTGACTGATGATTATTGGAGCTGAAAGAAGAAATGGCACCCGCCACAGCAGCACCAGCCAAACCGGCTGCGGCACCAAATGCAGCAGCAGGCGCGGCCGAGATAGCACGGGATGTTGGCGCAGCAGGAGCAGCAACAGGAGCAGAAGCGGCAGAGCTTGAAGAAGTGCCAAAGGAATGAGCTGAAACAGGAGGAAGAGTGGCAGCTGCATTAACAGACGCCGAATCTGGTGTGCTGGTAGCCACAGGAGGGGTCGAAAGTCTTTGTGCAAGAGGAGACGCAACACGGGCGGCTACGGGTGGTGGAACAGATCTTGTAGTAGGAAACTCGGCGGGGGCGTCAGCCTGCTCCTTGGAAATTATCTGGCCGAAATGGGAAGTGGGGACAAAAGGTCGCACACCAGCAGCGGGCGCCTCAGTTAAGTTAGTATTAGGCGTAGTCTGACTAGGAGAGGCCAAAGCATTACCAAGCGAAAGCAAGTCATTCATAGAAGATGGAGGAGCAGGCTTACTGCTTGTAGATCCAGAACGTGAATGTTGTTGTTCTTGCTGTTTAGCCGGAGCAGAAGCTGACGACAGTAATGAGGCTGGCAAAGTGACAGGCACTTCTTTGCCTTGGAGCTTCTGCTGAACCAGAAACATTGCAATGGCAAATTCAACTTTTGTGAACTTTCCAGAATGGTGAATATCAGCAAGATCCCAAACCTGTGCTAGAACCTCCTCGGATAAACTAGAAGTCATAAGAAATGGTACAACTTCAGAAACACCAATGACGCCAGCCTTGGACTTATCCAAATTATCAAAGTATGAGTCAAACTTAACTTTATCTAAAGGCGGAATCTCCCAGTCTGCTGGTTTAGCAGCAACTTGGGGACCGGGAGACACAACCTGCTGGCGGGGAGCGGGCTGTTGACTGTATCGAGCAGAACTATTTGAAGAAACGCTTGATGAACGGCCAAGTTCGTTAAAAGATTCAAGTAGACTAGGCGAGATACTAGATGGTAGTTGTTGAAGTGTTCCTTTTGTAATTGAGCGAATTAAGTGCAGTGCAAGAACAAATTCTTTAAGCTCCAGCTTTCCGCGGCGTTGGGTGTCGACAAGATTCCAAATCTGAATGAGCGTCTCATTAGGCAGGCCGAGCTTAAGGAAAATGTCACGAGCGGTAGCGCCTTCAAGAATGCCATTTGGTGCGCTTCTCTTAAACAGCTGTGCGTAGTTTGCTTTCTCTTGTATCGAAATGGGCGGAATTTGATTGTAGGGAGAAGGAGAGTGAGGAGAAGCCAAAGGAGATTGAGGTTGAGATGGCGCTTGAGCTTGAGACTGTATCTGGATGCCTTCAAACTTGGGGAGAGGTCCAGCTAGAGAAGCAAAGATACCTAAGTTAGTTGCTACGTACAGATTTTTGACAGGTGGTGAAATTCGGACTTACGTGTATCACCCAGACTGGGGGTCAAGGTTTGACCATTCTGAACGTGACCAATGATTCTCAGCGCCATGGAAAAACCTTGCTGGTTCAGAAAACCATGGTTTTTAGGGTCAGCCAGCTGCCAAATTTCACTGAGGACAAACGGGGAAAGACCAGATTTCATGAAAAGTGTGCTGGCAACAGCTCCGGAGACATTCTGGGTAGACTGGGGGTCAGCTTGTCTAAATAACTGGCCATAGTAGATTTTTTCTTCCTCAGTAAGACGAATGCCTGGAGTACCTAAAGACCAAAAATTAATGTTAATTGAGGGGAGTGTATGGGCGACTAATAACAACCATACCGGTGGAAACACTCATCCTATTCTTTATGTTGGCGGGTTTCAAGTAGAGAGAGAAATGTTGACAATCAGGAGGTATCAACTAAGTCTTTTGTGAAACGTCAAAGAACGCTAGAAAAGAAAAGATAAGGAATTAGGATTGAGAAAAAAAAAAAAAAAAAAAAAAAAGAGAAAGAGAAAGAAGGATAAAATAACGAAGATAATGAGGAGGAGCAATAAAAGAAGCAAAGTCTGAAAAAATGAGAAATTTGAACAAAACGAACAAGCATTCAATGGCTTGTTAGACGTCAAATAGGAAGGCTAGCTGATCATGTGACGAAACTGTACTTCGTGGAGTTTCACAGCTGAAATTGGACCTACTAATGGCATAGAAGTGATATCTCATATCATATATCATAAAGCATAACAATTATATTGTGTATCACGTGATAGAATATTTACTTCCTTTCATGGATAACAAGTGCGGCTTCTTTTTTTCAAGAAGCAACATTTTTTTTTATTATGAATTTCTGGGGTTTTCCCTTTTTGCTCCCAACCGCAGGTACAGCACCCTGCCAAAGAAACTAAAGTGTGAGCCACTGTAGAATAAAAGGTCTATTAATCTTCTTTATCAATTTCAGTTTTCTTTCTTTTACCAACCATATACTACTTTTAGTATACATTTATTTTTTTATTTTGCCATTAGGGAGTTTTTTTTTCTTTATTTTCAAATACCTGCATATCTCTTTCACCCTAACACTTGCTTATCAAAATGGGCTTCTTTTATGCTGCTATGTTCGGTGGCGTTGCAGGTCTGACTGCCGCAGGCGTCTTTATCGTCGTCACCCATATTATTGAGCGCAACAAAGTGCTAGTGACGGCATCAGGCCCTTCTTCAAACAACCAAAAAAATGAAAATAGCAGCAATGCCGAATACCATTTTCATTTTCATGATAAAAACTGTAAGGATAATGATAACATGCCGGAAGATAACAAGAAAGAAGATAAGGAAGAAGAAGAAGAGACCAAAGAAGAGGAGACTAAAGACTACATTGAGGGCCATAGCTCAAGCTTTGATAAATCCCAGTCAACAGGCAATTCATGGCGATCGCGTAGCCGCTTCGACGGGAAAGGTCACGACGAGTTTAAAAGATTTAATATGAGCACTAACCGGAGAAAGGCCAACATGGACTCCAACATCTCGTCAGACGAGGTCACCACGCCAGCGGTTACAACCTCCGATGGATCAGATTTTGAAGAGGATATCGCTAAACTTGGGAACTACAAGCCACGGACACCCCGCCCCAGGCACTACCAGTAGTATTACCCAAGCTTTTTTTTTTTATCTATTTTATTTTATTGAATTTAATTTATATAAGTAATTTATCAAGAGTAATCAATGACTGCATCAACATTTCGTATTTAACTTTAGCTAAAATACACAACTTTGCCACAATCCCTATCGTACGTGAACTTGAAAAATAATACTAGCACTTTGATATTCACATCTCAAAGCTGTTGATATTTCAGTATTTGCTACCTTTTGTCAATCATTGTTTCAGTCTGCAACTTAACTTGATTGTGAAGTTGTTAATATTTGTACTGATCTTACGAGTATTTTTTACTGAAATTATATATTTATATATATTGACCAATGCATAAGATGATAATATGTTAAGGCAAAGACAGTGATTTTTTTTTGTTCTGCTTTAGTGAAATCCTATATGCTGGTTTAACATCCCATTAGGCTTAACAGTCTGACTTGAAGTCGCTCATAAGAATGTTTGAGCTGCGCTTAAATTAAAAATTGATATAATCTTTCATCTTTAGAGTATCTAGTATATACATGACCATTGACTTTTGAAAAAAAAAAAAAAAAATTGACATTTTAGCCCTCACCCTTTTGCAAATATATATATATCGAAATGAAATTTTCATCCATTCAAACCTGTGACCTGACCCGACCCTAGAAGATAGGAGGAAAAAAAAAAATCCTTAGTTATTCATCACTTTCACTTATAATCTCTTCACATTCGGTCGCAAACCAGGCATATTATCAAAGATTACAAAATTTCATTTAACGGCTGAAGTAATATATATAGTTTTTATGTATTTCTTGATACCTAGACTTCATATGTGTGGTTAGTATTATTGTCCGAATAACTATAAACAACACAACGAGCCCCACAAAATTAACAAGAGGACATTGCAAAAGATTTTTTTTTTATTGCAGCGCGCTCAAGGAGTTCCAAATTGTTCATAAACTCTGGTTTAAAAAAAGATATAAGTACTTTTGAAGTTTTACTCATTCAAATTTATTTCAGGGCTAAAAGAAAATTATTGAAATTTGGCAAGCACATGGATCAATGGTTTTCGAGACAATTCTTATTCATCTTGGCACAAGGCCCTGACAAACTTGAAAAGACTATGCTGATGGATAAAAAAAATTAAAACCTCAAAGTAGTTTTTATGACACAAACTCGATATTTTGAAAATCGCTGCCCCGAGTTTAAACAAACAAGCAAAAAAAAAAAAAAAAAAAAAAAAAAAAAAAAAAAAAAAAAAAAAAAAAAAAAAAAAAAAAAAAAAATACTATAATAATTTATAAAATATCTGTCTATCTGATTATACAGTTAAATATCCACCCATTGATCCGTTCCCCAAACGCCGCAGTCTATCACTACCATATACTCTAGTCAGTGAACTTGAAACTACCACTGGCCATAGTGATAGTACCACCACGGTAGCTTCCTTTCTTCATCTTGTTCTTGTTCTTGGTGAAGTCCTTTCCTCTCACACGGCTGAGCTTGTCATTGGCCTTTTCACCCCAGGTACCAGCAGCACCCTGATAAGTGTTGTCTCTCAGAGAAGAGTCAGCAAAGGAAATCTTGCTGCGGTCAATACGAGAAAAGTACTCTCTAGGACCCTTTCTGTTGTTCTGAGGAGCCGTAGACAAAAGAGCGCTGTTTTCATCAACCTTGGCACGCTTGTTGTCTTCAGCGGGAGCAGCCTCGTCCTCAGCTTTTCTCTTGACAGGAGAAGCTTCCTTTTCTTTCTCAGACTCAGAGGAAGAAGATGATGATGATGATGAGCTAGAAGAAGAAGATGGTGATTTCTTGTCATCCTTCTTCTCTTCGTCATCAGAAGAGTCGGAATCAGAAGAGGAGGAATCAGAAGAGTCTGAAGAAGAGTCTGAAGAAGAAGAAGAGGAGGAAGAAGAGGAGGAAGAGGAATCAGAAGAAGAAGAGGAAGAAGAGGAATCAGAAGAGTCTGATGATGACGATGATGATGAAGAGTCAGAAGAAGATGAATCGGAAGTCTGCTTAGGCTCTTTCTTCTTTTCCTCTTCCTCGTCAGAGCTAGAATCAGAATCAGAGTCGCTAGAGTCGCTAGAGTCGCTAGAGTCGCTAGAGTCGCTAGAGTCGCTAGAGTCGCTAGAGTCGCTGGAACTGCTAGATTCAGAAGAAGAAGAAGAAGAAGAAGAAGATTCAGCCTTCTTCTCTTTCTTATCTTCCTTCTCCTCTTCCTCGTCTTCAGAGTCAGAATCAGAGTCGGAATCGCTGGAATCAGAATCGCTAGAGTCGCTAGAATCAGAAGAGTCTGATGAAGAATCAGAAGAAGATTCGGAAGAAGATTCTTTCTTACTTTCAGTCTCCTTCTTTTCCTCTTCGTCGTCAGAATCAGAAGAATCAGAAGAATCAGAATCAGAGGAATCAGAAGAATCAGAAGAGTCGGAAGAGTCAGACGAAGAAGAATCACTACTGGAATCAGAGCGAGCAGTCTCTGAGGAATCGCCAGCCTCGGTGGCATTCAATTTGCCATTCTTGTATAAGTAGAATATGGCCTCAAGAGGAACGGACTTGTCGGTCTTGCCATCGGTGTCCTTGATGTCAGCCTCCTTGAGGAATTGCTTGGCAGCTTTGCTAAAGCCGTTGGTAGAGAGGTATGTGTAAACCAAGGAAAGAACCTCGGGAGACTTCACGAGGGAGTCTGGGGCTGTCGTAGAGTTGGCCATAGTGCTGGTCGTGAGAATTTAAATGTAGAGATATAAAGTAATAGAAGGGTAAAAGAAGAAGGCTTAAAAAAAAAATTTTTAATTCCCAATGGCAACTAGAAATATGTTTCAAAGCTTATTTCAAGTCGGCCAAAGTAGGGGTTTACGTGAGACACCGTCAAAAATTTCTCCCATCACTTAAAAAGGAATGGCACAATGTTCTAGTTGCACTGTTAATTATTTTATAGGCATTCGCGATATCTATTTCTCTTAGCCATAATCTTTCAATAAACTGTTAATGGCTGATTGTCAAATAGTATCCCATTCACTACTAGCCTGCAATATGTCCAGCCTTTTTGCTACCCTGATCATAATCTAATGCTGATAGCCTGTCAAGGTTTTTACTGGCTTGCCCTCCCACTCAACATAACGCACTGAAGTGACGATCATATCTAGTTTCCCTTGACACACGGACTAAGTTCGTAAAAAATTCGGTGCCATCGAAGTGAATGGAATATATAGTGAATGGCGTATTTTCCGCTAAAGGGCTATTTTTGTTGTATTAATGTCTTCTATGTATAATTTTCAAATAGTTATAAAGACAATAAACTGATTATATGTATATATAATCTGATGCTGACCATACTCAATAATCACATGCAGACATTTTGGGTTTAATGAATTTTAGATAGCTATCATCAGTATGATATGGAGGCTTTGCGGAGTTTTTTCATCTAATGTGTAGATCCAGTCTTGTTGCTTATTTCATACATTATGGTGCAGCTAATTGTAACAGCGCTCAGCTTGGCAATAACATGCGTAGATGAACTGCTGTTTCTTTAATCTCTATGACTTCATATACTATATCTGTTTTTTTTTTTTGTAGATTGATAGATTCTGTCCTAATCTTAAGTATTACCTATTAAAATCAATTTTTATGTTTAGTTTTGCACATCTGATGAACTGAGTCTTGATGCTCACCAAGAATTTGTACGGAACTACCCCCAGGTTTACCTCTGACAATGTCTAACTTCAAGCCAAGTTTCATTAAACTGTAATTATAGTATAGTTGCTTTAATCCACACACTCTCAGTTTAATAAACAGCTACTTGAATGGCTAGGATTGTTTTAAAGCTTGGGTAAGATGTCGAGGGAAACATTTTTGTTCTGTCTTATAAATTTCAATTATCTTTTTTATTATTATACTAGTACCACTCATTTCTTTTGCTAGTTCATTCTTTAAGTATCCTTACAAGTATTGCCATTGTCAACCTTCTGAAATAGCTTTTGTCGTGGCTTTTGTTTAAAGCTCCAGCTGTTTGGCTCTATCTAGTCTCAATATTTTGGCTATGTGTAGCAACTGCCCTATAGTAATCCAGCACTCTTACCATATGTGTAACTTACAAAATATGGCTTGTCTTGATGACCTTATGAATTTAATAGAAATCAAAACTATTATAAATTAACATTTTTTTTTAAATTAAGCCGACGTTTTATCAACTGTCAAAAAAGACTTGATTGTTTGAGTTATTTCCAATTCAAGCATTTCATCGCGGCTCATATATTAGTCAGGTCTCAAGTGTATGCCGAGCCGAGCGTTCCTTTTTTTTTTTCTTTCCCTGAAAGATCAACGCCGTTTTAAAACAAATATCTCTCGTTAATTTTTTTTTTTTCCCTTTTTTCCTGATCTGACCTCAAATCCCCACTAAAACTACATTTTCCTTTATACTGCACACACAATATGACCGCATCGACTCAAGTGAAACTCATCAAAACCCTTAAAGAGCTCCGCGCTTGGAGAAGAGAGCAGCTGCTTGACGGCAAAACGGTTGGCTTTGTTCCCACCATGGGAGCGCTCCACCAGGGACATATCACCCTTGTTAAAAACTCGATCCAGGAAAACAATAACACTGTTGTTTCAATCTTTGTCAACCCTTCACAGTTTGCACCCCACGAGGATCTCGACTCATACCCGAGAACCCTGGATGAGGATATTCAAAAGCTTTCGCAAGTCATCTCACACTCACCCATCATCCTTTTCCTGCCTTCTGTGGCGGAAATGTATCCCTCGGGAATCACCCTTGAGGTTTCAAAGCAGGTCGGCGCATTTGTTGAAGTCAAGGGTCTTAGTGAGCAGCTGGAAGGTGCCAGTAGACCTCAGTTTTTTAGAGGTGTTGCCACTGTAGTCACCAAGCTCCTTAACGCCGTCGGGCCTGAGCATGCCTATTTCGGTCAAAAGGATATTCAGCAGGTTTTGGTTGTTAAGCGTATGGTTAGAGATCTGCTGATGCCCGTTGAGATTCGTGTTGTTCCTATCGTCAGAGAGGAGAACCAGCTGGCCATGAGCTCGAGAAATGCCTACCTCAGCCAGGAGAATAGAAGCAGTTCATGTGTTTTGTATCAAGCATTAAGCACGGGCGAGAAGCTCTACAAGTCGGGTGTGCATCAAAGAAGCGATATTCTTGAGGCTATTAACGCTGTTTTTGAAGGCTTTGCCAAGCCTAACGCTGACGGCTTTTACATGGAAGTCGAGTACATCTCTATTGCTGACAAGATCACTTTAAAAGAGCTGGATGTCGTAACCCCAGGTGAAGGTGCTATTCTGTCGGCCGCTGTCCGTGTGCCTAACAAGGAAAACACTGTGACCCGTCTTCTCGATAACATTATTTTTGAGTAATTGTTTTCTTTTTTTTTTTTTTCATTTATTGTAAATATATATCTTTTTAATTATTTTGTCAGGCTTTTCATGATTTCTTCTTTTATGACTTGGGTAGCCGCATATTTCCTCACTAGAATCAGGTTCCGCTTTTGGAACTTTGCGGATTACTCTTGTATAGGCAGGTTCCACTTAGTCTTCTTTTTCCTGTAGAAAAAATACATGGCTCTTAATGCTTTTTTTTTTTTTTTTTTTGATTCTTTTATAACTCCAATCCCCTATCCTTCAAAGAGAAAAAAAAGTTATATTACCAAACTTCTTCTAAGCACTCTCCTTTATGACATTCTTATAGAGTATACGTTGATGATAATGTCTCGCTACACTGAGGACGGTAAGTTGCGCAGTCATGAAACACTCTGTGGCAAATTAACTAACTCGCTGAACAGATTTTGTTGATTATGAAAACGAAGACTACTCTGATGAGTACTACGAAGAAAATGATGACGATTACGGTATGTCGCTCACATCTTTTTTTTTCCTGTGTTGTGTGTTATCTGACTGAATAAACTAGAGCAAACCATGGCCGATGTGGCTGATGTGAAAGAGTTGCTCGGCAAGCGCAAGATCTCTGATGAAGAGATTATCGAATCCCTCCGCTACAATGACTACGATATTGACTTGACCGCCAGCTACCTTATAAATAAATTTGACAAAGAGCAGGCTGTTAAAGCCCAAAAAGCCGCGGCAACAGCAGCAAAGAAGGCAGAAGAGGCGAAAAAGAAAGAGCAAGCTGCAAAAGCTAAGCTAGAATCAGACCTTGCTAGCCTCGACATTAACAAGCCGGCAAAATCAACCACGCCTAAAAATGTACCTCTGCCATCGCTGAAACCTACTTTAGATCTGGAAAAGGAGATCAAAGAGGGCAAGCTTAAGCCCAAGATCAATTTTGTTGTCATTGGTCATGTCGATGCAGGTAAGAGTACACTGATGGGTAGACTTCTTTACGATGTGGAGGCCGTCGACAAACGCCTCATTGAACAGTACAAGAGAGAAAGTCAAAATGCTGGTAAAGGTTCCTTTCATTTGGCGTGGGTACTTGATCAAACTGATGAGGAAAGAGAAAGAGGTGTCACCATGGACATTTGCATGAGATCATTTGAGACCGAGAGTACCAGATTCACAATTCTTGATGCCCCTGGTCACCGTGACTTTGTCCCCAATATGATTGCTGGTTCTTCTCAAGCTGATATTGCTGTTTTAGTGGTCGACTCTTCTACTGGTGCTTTTGAGTCTGGTTTTTTCCTTGATGGTCAGACCAAAGAACACGCGATTCTTGTCAGAAGTATGGGTGTCACTCACCTTATTGTTGCTATTAACAAACTAGATATCGCTGAGAGCAGAAGCGTAAGTGAGGCTGAAGCTAGATACTATGAGATCAAATCTCATCTTGAGCCTTTCTTTGAAAAAATTGGTTTCAACCCTAAAGACATTTCCTATGTACCGTGCAGCGGGTTCAATGGCACTAATGTTGTCAAGATAAGTAAAACCGAGCTGGCTTGGTACGAGGGCCCCACCCTACTTTCTCTGCTCGAATCTAAACAGATTAAGGAGAAGGATAATAGTGGTCCTTTCAGAATCACTATATCTGATTCATTCAGTCCTCCCCACAGCTCTGCTGTGCATTTGACTGGTCGTATTGAGGCAGGGGCTATTCAAGTTGGTGATACAGCTGTGGTGGTTCCCAAGAATCTGGTTCTCAAGATCAAGTCCTTGAAGGTCAATGATCTTCCTTGTGCATGGGCCAAAGCTGGCGAGATCATCGAAGCAAACGTTGTTGGTTGCGACAGCCCCGAGGATATTTTCCCCTCTGACATTTTGTGCCCTCCTACTGCGTTAGTGCCAGTTGTGCAAAAGTTTAGAGCTACTCTTGTTGCATTTGAGCTCACTCGTCCCATTCTCAAGGGTGCTAGAGTTATGTTCCACCGTGGTCGCATCAATACTCCTGCTACCATCACTAAAATGCTTGCTCTTGTGAGTAAATCTGACGGTAGTGTGGTTAAGGAAAAGCCCCGTCTTATTACCAGTAGTCAGGCGGCTTCGGTGGAAATCACACTTGATGAAGGCCCTCTTCCTATAGAGCTTTTTAAGAATTCAAGGGAGCTTGGCAGGGTCATTTTGAGACAAGGTGGTTCCACCATCGGCGTCTGTGTTGTTGATTCTCTTATCTACCCTAAGAAAAAAGCTTCTTCTGATTAGAAGGGTTGAGGGCAGTAGAAAGGTTAAGAAACAAAGCAATAATAATTAATCAATGAATTTATTATTTTTACATATGTATACATTTTTTGGAAGGGAAATATATATTATATATTGTTTACACTTATGATGTGATTGCATCAAAAAATAAAAGTATAAGAGCAAAAAATATCGAAAGAGAAATAATGATTTTAGATGTTCTTCTATTCCGCGTCTTTGCACTTTCGAGCTGCTGGTTACCTCTGCTTACATCGTCGTGAACCTGAAACGCGTCGTCAAGTAAGCTTTCAATCATTTCGTTTTGGGTAGATAAATGCGTGGCCAATTGCGACTGGATCTGGGAAATCTCATAAAGCGACTTTTCTGCCGCTTTGGCCTTGTTTAGAGACATTTCAAGTTCGTCCAAAAGTTCATTGTTTTCTGTTTCAAGTTGAGTTATTTGCTGTGGGGTCAAGTCTCGCAGGACCTCTGGCAATTCCTGCTCAGTATAATGATTTGCCGTGGAGGGCTTTTTGGGCTTAAATTCGCGAAGTGAACTTAACGCATTATCCTCTCCAACATTGTGTAGCATGCTTTTAGACTTTTCAACCTGGCGGCTAAGTCTAATTTCTTGCTGCGCTGAGTGTCGGTCAGACACCAATTTCAGCTTATCGTTAAGGAACCATAACATTCCTGCTCGATGCAGCGCTGTGGTTTTCTTCATCTCCTCTTGTTTCATGTCAACGAAAAATGAGGAGATTCCACCAGCGCTCTTAGCCTCTTTATTTAATCGTTCCTTCTCTAAATCCTCGAGTGATCTGATGCGCATAAGAGTCTGCTGTATGATCATTTTTGTTTCGTAGTCAATGTCGTCACGTTGCTTGTCAGTAAGTAACGGCTTTGAGCTATTGCTGCCATGGTTAGCTAGCCGCTTTCCCAGTGATAGATATGATGCTCTGATACGTTCAAGATACAAAGAAAGCTCATTGATGGACTCATTCTGACAAAAGCAATTGCGTTAGCAATGAAGTAACTACTGGCAGTATTTGATTTTTTTAAATTCCACTTACAATTTTTAGGCACTCCCGCGTGAACACCTCGGATTTGTGCGGCACGTAAAGTTGCGTTCCCTTTTTTTTAGACTTTTCTTGAAAGCTGCGAGCAGTTTCAAAATAAATATTAGTAATATCGGGCATGATTCTGACGGAGTCGAGGCTTTCTGGCCGGGGTAAGAGGTTGGTGATTTGAATCAAATCGTGTCATTAAACTGCCCCAGGGCATATTTTTGGTTTCATGTTTAATATACGTCGAGGTGGCCCAAATGAAAGGCAAAAGGAAGATCATGTGACTCGTCCTTACCCTGGAAAACTTGCAGAAACAAAGTCCCAGCACACGCGCATTTTGTTTATTCGAAGTCTTTGACAACTTTTTTTTTCTCTCTTCTCTTTTTCTTTCTATAAAACTGGTCCATAGAACTATTCCCATTGCAAAGAGCCCCTAAGTAATTTAAGTCATTATTACTTTTTTTGTTTTTGTTATAGACTTTTTTACGCTTTTATATTAACAATGGACCAGCGCCGACGGAAATGGGACGAACGACGTGAGGAGCGCAATTCCCACTCGAGGGAACGCTCGAGAAGTCCTACATTACGCAGCAACAGCAACTCGAGCACTTTCAAGCTCGAGAATTCTCGACGTCCGGACTACCGAAGTCGTGATAGCGACCGTAGCACCAGTCGGCCTCGCCACAGTAGTGTTAGTAGCAGCAGCCGATACAAAGACAGAGAAAGTCGCGATAGAGACCGCGGAAGGGACCGTGACAAGGAGAGAGACAGAGGCCGTGACAGGGAACGAGACAGAGGTCGCGGCAGAGACCGTGATAGAGATTACGACAGGTACCGAGACAGCGATCGTGACCGGGGGCGCGACAGTGACCGCAGAAGCCGTGACAGAGATCGTTATAGCGACCGCGATAGAGATGGCAGAGATCGATCGTCCACCTTTTCATCCTCTTACGTCAGACCCGATTCCAGCGACAAAACCGCTACTACAGAGACCGCTGTGAAACCAGCTGACCCAGTTGCGATGGCAATTGCCGCTGCGGCGAAGATTAATGCCCAACTGGCGGCCCAGGGCCTTGTGGGCAGCGAGCCAAAACGCTCTGAATCGCCAGGTGCTCCACCTGCGTCATCACAGCCCGCCGGATCAGGTCAGCCCATCGCAACTAATAACAGTCTCGAGACGGCTTCCAGTAACACTTTTAGCACAAAAGTTGATATCAATGATCTGCGAAACAAGTATTTGCTGACAAAAACTGAAACTCAATTTCAAATTAGACACGACACGGGAGCCAACGTTTTTACTCGCGGTCGGTACTACCCTGACAAGTCTATCGCAACTGAACATGCACCTGCCTTACATTTATTTGTTGAGGCTGATAACCAAGAAAGTTTGGATAAAGCAATTGAACAGATTAATGATTTGATTGCTAAGGACATGGGCAGTCTGGTCGATGAGCGACGGTTTAGACGGAAGGACCAGGCAGATAATGACGATAAGCCTAAAGATACCCCACCGCCAGAAGAACAGCAACGCAGGCCAAACAGACTTGAAGAGAAGATCCAGATTGGCCTGGATCAATATCCTCCTTTTCAAGTTCGTGGATTTATTGTTGGTTCTGGCGGCCAAAATGTTAAGCACATTCAGACCGAGACTGGTTGTAGGGTGCAGATTAAAGGCCGCGGCTCTGGGTTCCTTGATAGAAACACAGGGTTTGAAGAGGATATTCCCATGTACTTGCATCTGCTAACTCCTCATATTGAAGAGCTACACAGGGCTAAAGAGATGTGTTTGGATTTAATTGCATCTGTGAAGGAGCAAATTGACGAGAATTCTCGTCGCCAAGGCAATTCTGGCCGCAGAAACAACGACTACCACAATCGTAACAACGGCAACGATCATCGCCGCGACCAACAACAACGGAACCACAGTGGCGGGTACAATAAGAATGAAAACTATGATCGCAGAGGTGATTTTAACCAAGGAGGCCGCCACCTCATGCATAATACCAGCCGTAATGACAACTACGATACTAGAGGCAATGATTACAGTGGTAATAACCAAAAATTCACAAATTCAGGATCTACCAGTCCTTATAATTCTGGCGCCCAGGTTGGTGGTTCGCCGAGATTTTCGCCAGGCCCTCGGGCCGTGTCTGGTATCACTAATTTTCCACCACCGCCTCCCTCTATGCGCACTGCCGGACTTGCTCCTCCGCCTCCTCCCCCTGGTGGGCAATTCCAGCCTCCTCCTCCTCCACCTCCTCCTGGTGCTAGACCTCCGCCTCCACCCAGTGGACATGCCCCACCACCTCCTCCCCCTCGCCAAGCATAATCAAAGCGGGAGTAAATAGTGTACATACCAGTCTTGTTGCATACTATTCATCAACTTTTTTTTTTTTTATCTTTCCATCCATAATTATCATTTTATACAAAAAAAAAACCATCTCAAGCAAATCCTGTATTTATTTATTATTTCTAATAATGTCAATCTGATTTAGCGAGCCCTCTGTGCGCGGTGCGACATGTTGTAGTGACATTTTAACAGACTCTGTCCTGTATCATGTTAGGTTTCATCAACGAGGCAATATATCTGAGTAACTTACTTCAGCCGCAGTTTATTGGAGGTCAAAAACAGCGACTCCAACGTCTATTTTAAAAGTATATCAAAGTGAAAAAATAAAATGAAAGTTAGTAGAGGAATTAACAATTGATTATTTTGATGGAGGTCCAAGCAACCTTTTGAAGTCCCTTTGCGTTGTACTCCTGCTCAGCAAATGCATCCTGCGCAGCTTGAAAGTCCTGTTTATTGTAAACCCCGAGGTGTCAGTAAGGGAGCTGGGATCTCACCATGCAAAGTAAAACTAGGCAATTGTTTATTTTTTTGAAATGAAAAATAACCTCTATATCTATATAAATCTCATACCCTCAGACTAGATCCATTGGGCTGTACGCTAATATCTTTTGTCCAATTACTCGACATTATATTCTTTTTTTCTATAAACTGCAACAAATTTTACGATTAAAACAAAGAAGAGAGAGTTTTCCAAGGCCATGAAAGTGAAAAAACGGTTTAAATGCGCCTGCGTTGCTACACTTGTGCCAAAAACAAAAAAAAATTGAATTACATAAGCCATTATTTTGACGAAATAAAAATATTGGTACGGCTGTATCTTTATAGGGTTAGGTTAACATATTTGCCATATTTCCCTTCATCTGAATATCTCCTGGTCCCAATGACAACTTTCCTTTCGCATCCACAAGCGCGGTTTACAAGCCGACCTTTTTTTTTTTGTAACTTGTTGATAATAGTAGTTTGCAATTGCTGGCAAATATCTTGTAACATCTTCAAGATTATTGATATTCATATTGTTTAAAAGCAATGGGTAAGCGCACAATTTTCTCATTTTCACGCGGGGCTCTTTGCTAATACAAATCATTTTTCTAGACAAGGATATTCAAAGGGGTCTTGAAGACCGTTTATACGAAAAGAGAAAATCAGCTGCTGTTGAGCTTGAGTCTGTTATTAGAGGCTACCTTCAGGAGGGTGATAGAGAGAGTATTCGAGCGATAATTGACCAACTATGTCGTGACTTTGCCTACGCCATTCACAAGCCAAATGCCCGTAATGGTGGTCTCATTGGTCTAGCCGCAGCAGCAATTGCGCTTGGCCAGTCCGAAGTTGTGCAGTATCTCGATGATATTGTTCATCCCGTTTTGGCGTGCTTTGGTGACCAGGATGCCCGGGTTCGGTACTATGCTTGTGAGAGTATGTACAATATTTCCAAGGTAGCCAAGGGCGAAATCTTGGTATACTTCAATGAGTTGTTTGATGCTTTATCAAAATTATCCACCGATTTGGATACCTCAGTTCAGAACGGCGCGGACTTGCTTAACCGCCTCATCAAGGATATTGTTTCAGAGAAAGCAGCTACATATGTTTCCATTATTCACGATGGACCGCCAGAAGTGATTTCGCCGCAAGTTAATAGCAACGATCCCCGGGTGCCAATTATTGCAAATGAACCAGCGCAGCAACTACCGACTTTCTCGCTGGCCAAATTTATTCCACTTCTTGCCGAGCGCATCCATGCGGTCAATGGTGACGCGCGTACGTTTCTTGTATCGTGGATTGTACTCCTCGATGCAATCCCTGATCTTGAACTTGTTTCCTACCTGCCATCTTTCCTGGGTGGGCTCATCAATTTTTTGAATGACCCCATTACAAGTGTCCGGGTCGATACTCATGGTTGTTTGGATACCTTTCTTGTGGAGATCAAAAAAATTACCGACGTTAAGCGAGCAATCCAGGAGCGTAATAATCTGACTGAGACTACTATAACGTCACAGTTTTCCACAAACGAAGATGAAAACACGACAATATCGCAAAACACCTCGGGAACCACGCGCGTGCGCAGAAAGAGCAGCATTGTCTCTATTAGGTCTACAAAGCCAAAGGGTAAAAAGGCGAAAAGGGACCAACACTCACGCAAGTCTTCTACAGTCAATATCACGGATACCCAGAAGGCTACTGCCAACATTGGTGCGACAGATGAGCCTGCGCCAACCATAGAAAGGGTCAAAGATTCCGAGCCACTGAAAGAGGAAACATCGGTAACTGCTATCAGAGAGCCTCCAAATTCTAATAAAGGTCATGTCGATGAGGCGGAAGCTGAGGCCGATGTGGAAACAGACGATGGTGATAATGCAACCGAAGCTAAAGAACTGGAAGGTAAAACTGACTCTGATGACAATAGAAATTTTGGCAGTGAGGCTGTGATTGACGAAAATGATGACGAAGATGTGGTTGAAGATGATGATGATAATGAAACAATTGAGGATGATGAAGAGGACGAAGAAAACGAAGGTGTATATATCCCTGGCCAGGACGTCTTTATTGATTTTGAGAAAATCATTGAAATTCTCATTTCTCATCTCGACTCTTCAGTGGAAGAAATTCAATTGGTTGTTCTTAATTGGATTGATACGTTTTTGGATCTGTCACCTCTTAGTATTTTGCCCTATGGACCCCGGTTTTTGTCAGTTTTGCTGCCAACAATGGCGCATGATGACGATAAACTACGCAAGGCGGCTGAGCGCGTTAACAAGAAGATGCTCAATCTTATTCTCTCACTTCCCGATAATGAAGAGTCGGAAGAAGTTAAGCCAGCTGAAAAGTCCAAATTTTTCATCTCTAGCAATAATGATGGCGATGCTGCGCCCGATACGCTCGACAATGATGCAGATAAAAGCGGCAAAGGCAAGCTCAACTATTCTGCTACGGTCAATGCCCTGACGCTGCACTTTTTAGATGAGAAGGAAGAGACGCGAGTGGCGGCGCTGGACTGGCTGATCCGGCTGCACCGCAAAGTGCCAAAAAGGATTCTGGCAATTAATGATGGTACCTTTCCAGCCCTGCTCAAAACCTTATCAGATCCGTCTGAGCAGGTCATCACTAGGGATTTGCAGCTTTTAGCGCAGATTTCGTTTAATTCTGACGACGAGTATTTTACAGTATTTATGATAAATTTGCTGAATCTGTTTTCGACAGACAGAAGGTTATTGGAAACAAGAGGTAATCTCATTATTCGGCAATTGTGCATCAGCTTGAAACCTGAAAGGATCTACTGGACGTTGGCTGATATTCTTGAGCGCGAGGACGAGGACCTTGAGTTTGCTGGCATTATGGTTCAAAACTTGAGCAACATTCTCATTACGGCGCCCGAGCTATCGCAGCTGCGAATGCGGCTAAGGTCACTAAACAATAAAGAAGGGGTGTCTTTTTTCACTGCCCTTTTTAAATCGTGGTGTCACAACCCATCGGCGGCATTGTCCTTATGTCTTTTGTCGCAGGCGTATGAGCATGCGTTCCTGTTGCTGCAGACTATTGTCGAATTTGAAATCACTGTGCCTTTGTTGATTCAAATTGACAAGCTCGTCCAGCTTCTTGAGTCTCCCGTTTTCACGCACCTACGGCTGCAGCTGCTGGAACCGGAAAAATATCCCTACCTTTACAAGTGTCTTTATGGAATTCTGATGCTGCTGCCACAGTCTTCAGCTTTTGCCACGCTGCGGAACCGACTGAACAGTGTCTCGTCTATTGGCTACATTCACGTTCCCCCGCCGCACCACCTGCAGCAAAGGGGAAACTTTAGTACAGGTTCTGGTGGCGCTGGCGGCGGCGGCGGAGGCTCAGCGGCAAGTGGCGGCGGAGCCTCCAGTGGCAGCGGCCCTGGCAGCGGCACTGGGGCCACGGGCAGCAGCAGTAGCTACGTGAGCCGCTATTCATCTAGCATAAACACCAACAATCACAACAACACGCCACTTTCATTTTACGACGTCAAATGGCCCGACCTTATGAAAAAGTTCCACGCGGTACAACAAAGGCATCAGGATGTGCGCAACAATGCGCTCTCGCGGTCCTTTGGCGACATAAAGCTGCAGCTTCCAGATGCTAAGAGCACTGGCGCTGGGGACGGCGCCGGTAGTGGCATCATTGGCAATATTTCTGGGCTCTCACCCCGTAATTCACGGGCAATGACGACGAAAGAAGGCAGCAACGGCGACCGCCCGGGCACCACGAGCCGCGGGGCTGGAACAGGGCCCGGCAAGCCGGCTGGCGCTAGCAGCCCCGCGGGGATCGCAAGACCACCGTCAGCAACGCCCTCGGTAGCTTCGGGCGGCGCCGGCGGCGCCGTGCGCCAGGGCATGCGCACAATCCTGAGCACAGCCACAGGCAAGTCCAAGTTTGGACGCGCAAGCGGCGGCAGCAGTGGCACGAACGGAGGTCGCATGGGAGCAACTGAGTCCGCTTCAGCCACCAGCGGCGGCGGCGGGTTTAGCGCGTCAAAACGTGGATCTGCTCCAGGCCGAAAGTGAAAAGGCACACTGTGCATAGCTGGTGAAAGGAGATTCACGTATCCTTGGCAAAACAACCAAAAGGATTTTCATTTTTTTTCCTCACTAATTTCGAATGATGGTATAGATAATTAATAGGTATCTAGTTCTGCCAAACCACAACCTTTGTACTACACTTTTTTCTATGATGAATATTAAATTTTTGATACATACAAAACACAAAAAAACGGATATGTTCATAGTGGTGTCTGTGGAAATGTAAAAGGGACTGAGAAAAGACAATTAAACAAACAAAAGGTATTCAAGAAGAAAAAAAAAAAAATAGGCAGTGGTTTTAAACTCGTTACTAAAGACCATCGCGAAGCGGCAAGTATTAAGAAAAAGAAAACAGTAATCAAGCACAAGAAAAAAAAAAAAAAAAACCAAAAAGGATTAAAATTTTGTCCAAATGGGAAAAGAATAAAACACTCAACTGGTTCAGTGACCCACCAGGAGTGACAATTTCCGGGACAAAAACGACTGCGATTTTTGCTGCTCTTGCTGGTGGTGCTGTAGTTGTGCAAGATTAAAATTCTGCGAATGTTGAAACGTAAAGTCCGTATTCTGCGACGAAAATTGCACGCTGCGACCGCGCACCATACGGGAACGCTGCTGCTGCTGCTGTTGTTGTTGGTAGTAATGGTGGTCAGCATCGTCGACTGACGGCCGGATACGCGTTTGTTCGCGATCAATTTCGGTGGCTATTGAGTACTCGTAGTGAGTGGGCAGCTGCGTTGTAGACTTGGAAAATTGCATGGGCAGGCTACCGGATACCCCTGCGCCGGTGGAGAAGCGCCGCTGCGCGGGAGGCCCGGCTGCTGCTGCCTGACGGATCGAGCCAGGGTCAATGTAAGACGCGCGCCGACTTGCAGGCACGTCCTCGTAGGCGCTTATGTTGCTGCTGTTGCTGCTCGCGTGATCAGATACTTGGTAGCTACCGCGCATCGAGCCCACACTTGATTTGCGGTACTGGTTGTTGATCTTGCCATTGTAGCGCTGCTCCTCGGGCTTGACCTGAGCGGTCGTCGTCGCCGCTGAAGGGGATGATCGGCGGCGGCCAAAGCCGGGCAGACTAATCATACTGGCGGATTTACGCACCGTGGCTACAGGCGCCCTGACGGGGTTACGGATTGTCGCCGTGGGCGTGTTTTCAGCAATGCGGCGCTGGATTTCGGAGCGGTCGTGCGAGATCTCCACGTTGGACGAGGAGGGGAAGTTCTGCGTCGAGGTGGGCGGCCGACGCTTGCCGTACTTGCGCTGGATCCGACGGTATTCAAGGTCTAGCAAGGCCCACACATGAGGTGGGTGAAGGCGTTAGTCTGGGTTTGCAAAGGGGGGAAGGGGAGAAAAAAGTCAACCTGTAGACCTAGCGGGAAAGCGCACACACCCAAACATGTTAAAAGGGATTACAATTTGTCCCCGCTGGGGTCAAGGCTAAGTTTGAGGAGGAGTGTTCAGCATTGGTTGTAATAACTTACGAGAACTGATTCTATCCAATATCGACATGACTCTAGAGATAGGAGGGTATGAATATGTATATATATATATATATATATATATGTATGGCTAGAGACGAGTACTCTTTGTGATGCAACGGCAAATTAAACAAAGGACTGAAAAAAGTAAGATAGAAAATGAATTAAAATTGTAAAATAAAAAAACAAAAAATTAAAGATAAAAATAAATATAAAATAAAAAGAAAAAAAAACGTTGAAAAGGAGAGCGTTATCTGAGGGAAAAATGTGAAAAAAAAAAAAAAAAAAAAAAAAAAAAAAGGAGACAAAAAAGATGTCAATAGCAGTTTTTATCGGTCATTAATCCTTCTTTCCTTCGACCCTGTTGGAAATCAAACTAATTTATTGTACGTAGAAGATGATGCTGTCGCTGCAGTGAAAGAGAGCATGACTGCGGGGGTAAAAGGCACCGCAGCTGTTTATTCACTTCGGTTTAAATTCTTCTAATAAACACTAGAAATCAAACCACTGCCGCGTTTTTGTAATTTCCCGTCTGATAAAGCAAGTCTACAGGACTATATCTATATAATATTAATGGGATTATGGGCTGTCGGCGATAGCCTGTGTCATCTACTCTTGCGCCGGCCCAGTTGACTCGTTCATACATGGCATCGTGTTTAGTATCGTATCTACATATCTATATATAACCCTCTTTCTGAAAATCCAGTCTTACTCGTCACGGATGAAGCGGGCTATCGACTTGGCAATGATGGGTCCGTCATTGCGGTCATGCGCACGCTTGAGTGCATCGGCCGCAAACTCGGGGGTAAAGAGGTGACTGCGGGTCGTGATCAAAGTTGTCTCGATAAACTCGGTGAATTCGGGGTGGCCTTGCACGGTCCAAACGGCGCCGGGCTTGTAAAATCCCTGAACTCCGCAGACATCATTGTAGGCCAGCAGCTCGGTCCCTTTGGGCACCTCAAAGACAATGTCCTGGTGCATCTGCATAATGTTAATGGTACCATCCGCCGCTGCCGCCGTTTCGGCCAGCTCAGGGAAGACCTCCTTTCCCTTCTCGGTCAAAGTGATAGGCACAGCAGCAAGTTCCCAGCCCTTGGGGTTGACGCCGACTTTGGCGCCGAGGGCGCGGGCAACCACCTGGTGGCCAAAGCAAATTCCCACAACGCGGACGCCCTTGGCCAGGGCAGCATTGACAAAAGCCGCTAGCTGGTTGATCCAGTCAATGTCCTCGTAGGAGTTGTGCTTCGAGCCCGAAATTAGCACGGCGTCGAGCGGGTCGGCGGGGTTCTCGAGGTTGGGCAGGTTCTCGGGGTGCTCGACAACGTGGTGCACGCTGTACTGCGTGGTCTCGTGAGAGAGCCCCGCAGCCACGAGCAGGTTGGTGAAAATGGTGCCGTAGGTGCCGAGCTCAGCAACCACGGCAGGCAAAGGAGTGTCGGCCTCGATAATAGCGACTCTAGTCATAATGATATGTGGTGTAATGTGTGTGTGTTGTGACCTGGACAATGCCTGTGTAAATGGCGATACGTGATAAGAGAAAGAAACAAGGAAGTTATGCAGAAAGGAAAGCGATATTTCCAAGTTGTCACTGTCGGGAGGGAAATAAGGGTGGTTTTATATGATGCAATGGTGATTCATTAGAAACAACCCACCAACAGACACAGGTAGCTATTCAAATTGTCTTTTTTTTTTCATTTTACAATGCCTTCCATAAGAATCGCAGTAGATGTCATATCTAGCAAAACGATTACTGGTTGCTTGCGTTGTCGGGTGTTGGACAAATCCGATAGGCCCGCGATAGCAACACAAGCAAAAACAAGGTGTATAATCACTGTGTTTCCTTTCAGCAGGATGAACTCGGGTTCTGCCCGAAAAAAAAAAAAAAAAAAAAAAAAAAAAAAGGCCTCTTGTAGCCGCCGCCGGCAAACAAAAATAGAATCATCAAAGGGTAACAGAGAATGTCAGCATTTAAAGGAATCAAATATATATATATATATACATCAAGGCTACAAGTAAAGAAAAGGACAAGCACTGCTTAGTTTTAGCATCTTTTTTTTTTTATTACACGGCTGTTTGATAAATAAATACACGTCTCTGTCACTTCATGATCTTTAAATCTTTTTACGCTTGTAGAGCTTGTTAATCACGTTGCTTGAAGACTTCAACTCCTTGTTGCGGCTCTTGTTGTACTCCACGTAAGCCATGTCATCACCACCGGCCAGGTTCGACATACTGCCCACGACACGGCGGGCTTTGTTTCCCTTTTTACCCACACCAGCACCGCGGCCAACAAAGTTCTCTGCGTCGTCTCCAGCCTCAAGTCCTGCCATCTCCTCGTTTTGCAAAAGCACCTCTTGCAGCAGCTCGCGACGCTCGCGCGCGGAAGAATAGGCCAGATTGGGCAACTCCTCCATGCCATGTAAATGGGTAATGACCTTAAACGCGTAGCCCTGGTCTACCAGAAATGCTTGCCGCTTGGTCGAGTAATACATTTCCTGTGTGTCTTTGGACACAAGCGAGTAGAAAAAGGCATTGAAGCCCTCATCGTTACGACGCTTGGCTCGCAGGATCCGGCCCAGCCGCTGCGCCTCCTGACGACGCGAGCCGTAGTGCGACGATATCTGAATCAAGCACGTTGCCTCGGGCAGATCGATACTAGTGTCACCAACCTTAGACAGGAAAATTGTGTTCACGTTATCATTGTACTGAAAGTTCTTCAAAATGAGCATGCGCTCCTGCTGCGGCGTACTGCCGAAAATAAAAGGCTTGCCCAACTTAAGCGCGTATGCCTTGAGCGCGTACACATTGTCGGAAAAGACAATAATCTTGTCACCGCGCTTTTCATGATAATCGATGAGAAACTGGCACGATTGGAACTTGGACGGATTCATAATGTACAGTAGCATGCGTTTTCTTGCATTGACGTTGAGGTACTCCTGGTAGAACTCAGCTGTCATTGGGCACCACACCTCGGCGCACTGGACGTTGGCAATGTGACCCTTCTGAGACAGATCCATCCAGTTAGCCTCGTACAGCTTGGGTCCAATCAAAAAGTTCAAATCGTCAATCTTGTCATCCTCACGTAGCAGAGTCGCTGTGAGACCAAGTTTTGCGTGTGCTGCAATCGTCGTCACAACTCTTCTAAACATGGCAGCGGGGACAACGTGGACCTCATCAAGAATAATGAAACCCCACTCACGCGAAGTCAAAAAGTCCATCATCTTTTGTGAATCGTGCGATCTATTTCTGGTGTTGGCAACCATTGAGTACGTTGAGACAACCAAGCCTGCATCACCCTGGAATTTCTCCTTGTTTTCAGAAGTAAAGACAGCAACGTTTTCGGGTTGAATTGTGCACCATTGCAAAAACTGTTGACGCCACTGATAAACAGAGACTGATGAGGTACAAAGCACAATAACTGACTTTCTAATAGTACATGCTGCTGTAATACCTACCAGGGTCTTACCAGCACCACACGGAAGCACAATAATACCAGAACGAGCACGACCGTTACCAAACATCTTACTCAAACTCTTCTCCTGGTATGGACGAATTTGTGTAGATGGTTTAAGATCAATGTCCAGGTCGACGTTCCGTGAATCATTTCTAAAGTCGTATTCTTCCAGCACAGGATAGTCAATCTCTTGACATCTCTTCTTGACAACTTCAACTGAAGAAGAAGCAATCTCAAAAGAATGAACAGCATCCAAATCGTCATCATCGTCTCTATCTAAGCCAATTGCCGACTGAAAAACAGATTCAATTTCGTTGGCCTTAGCTCCTTCCTCTTTTTTGCCGTCAGCATTAGGCGCTTTAGTACCAGGAATTACCAAGCCGCCCGCAGTTGGCGCCTTTTCCACAACAAGGCCATCTCTTGTTGTGGTTTCTGAAGCTTCAATACGCAGAGGACCAATCACGGGGTCCTTCAGTAACATTTGTAAAATATCGGCTTGCGAACTTTCAACAAAGTACCGATTGTGTTTTAAAACCAGCTTGACTTTACCGTAGGAAACTGTACAGTTATGGATAAATGTGACAATACTTTTGGGAACTGGTACCTTTGAAAGACGATTCAAGACTGAAATAATATCTTTAGTTTGTAAACCGACCGACACGGCAGCATATAATGAGTACGTCGTGAGTCGGTATTCATGAATATAACTGGGTCGACTGACAGGCTCGGCAATAGTAACTAAAAAGTCCTGTGCTTGCTCAGCCAGAGGCGAAAAACTCTCTAGGATAATACGACCATCCTCTGGATTGATCCAGATGGGCCGTGAGGCGTGATCAGGTTTCAACTTTAGATAAGAAAAGTCGTTTTTACCAAACATTCGCGCAACGCTATCAGGTCTGTAATCACTGGGGATCTCGCTACCGTCACCTTTGAACCCCTTCGAGCCATTTGTGTCGCCCTGATCATCGCCCTGACTCGCACCTGTCTGAATCATTTCACTCGTGCCTCCAATTTTCAGCTTGATTTTGGGAATGGCTGTACAATAATGTTAGAGATAGTTGCAAAGTGGCGTCCAATATTTTACAATACATACCTGATGTGGGGGCATTATCTTCACCATCCTCCTCGGAGTAGTTGGTTGTATCAGTATCATCCGAAAAATCATTGACATCCTCGGAGTAATTTTTTCGCTCTACGAAAATGTTAGTCTTGAATTAAATGGTCTAGAGGGGGTAAGCCTACCTGCAGCTCGTCGAGACATTGCGGTGAATTAAATTGGGGATGTATTCAAAAAATAATATAAAAAAAAGTATAAATGCAAAAAAAAATTCAATTAAATAAATAAAGAAATGAACAGCCGGGAGTAGAATGAAGAGCCCCAAGAGTATGTATTGAAAGGCCTATGGAAGAGAAGATGGGAATAGTGATGATGATATTTGTCAGACATTTTTGGAGGTTTTATGCAAAGACTGTAGCTGCTCTGAGATCAGGGTCAGGGTCAACTTTCCACTTTAAAGAAGTTGGGACTTTTAAAAGTTAAGTGTTAGAGCTTAAGCTTTTTAATATTATTGTTCAATCTACCTATTGTAACCTCAAAGCTCAAGTCATTTAAGGTGAATCCATGATGAGTTTTCATAAGAGTGCAAATATATAAATGTATGAACTATTGTTTAATCATACATACAAGTATTTTCTTGAAGTAAAAATATACTTAATAAAACTATTAAACGAAAAACTGCTGACCCTTTTCTCGTAAAGACTTTTTTCAATGTCACAGGCTAGACACTATTAACGACATTATGAAGAGAACCCAAACAGTCTATTTTCTAATACCGTTGCATAAGAGTCGTTTCAAAAAAAAACACCAGTTCTGATAGATTTATAAGACTCATGCGGCTTAGCAGACATCGTTAATCTTTATATTATCCCTTGTCGTTGATACTGAGATGCTTGCTGTTTTACAAAAGATACCCAGATGATGTCCAAAAACTTACAAACAAGCAAAGTAGTTACTTTATCAAATAACTGGGGCACAAACTGAGCTTTTTACTTCCGTAATTCATATATTAAAAATTCCTATGAAATCAATAAGAGAGCATTTCCATAGTCGTCGGACTCTGAGCAGGTCAATTCTTTTCTGACCAACTCTTGTTGTAATTCATCATAAACCTTTGGACCAAGTCAAACCCACTTCTTTTAAATTATTACATGGGCGCCATTTCCATTGTGTACTCATTTCGTCTTCGCTACGAAACGCTGTCACAACTAGTTATCTGAAAATGCGCGGCTGTAGTTCTTACATATTAAACTCCTAGTGCATGAAAACAAAAAATTTTTGAGCGCACAATCATGTTACGTTTTAAACAATTGATTTTATGTTATCTTTTTTTTTTTAACGATAAATATATAAAAAGAACCAAGCTTGTCTATTTATTTACTCTTCCATCTTGATATCAGTCACACCAGCAGACGCCTGTTCCCCAGTGGCAGCTTGGTAAACAGAAGGGGCAGCGGCAGGAACGGCAGGAGTATTCACCCAAGCAACATCAACCTTGCCAACGTCGGGCAGTTCTCTGGGACCGTAGAAAAAAGTTTCTGCAGTTCTTCTATCCTTAAAAGTAATTGAAACTGTGTCGGGTTTATCAGCAAGTCTGTCGGCCTGCTCGTACTCACCAACAGACATCAGGTAACCACGGAGAGCCTCCTCTCTGTCATTAGGAATCGGTGCCACAGTTACTGTCTTGGGTCTCAGATCACGTGAATAAGAAGCTGCTTGGAAACCGCCCTGGCCTCTGTAGGGACGGCCATAAGGCGAATAAGGCGTACCGTAGCCGCCTCTGCCGCGGCCTCTGCCACGGTAACCGCCTCTGTATGAGTTGTAGGGAGCGGCTGATGTGCTTGCACCTGAGCTGGTAGTGGCAGTCAAATTAACCTCTCTCTTAAGAGCCTCAAGTTTAACCTCGAGGGTGGTGAGAACAGCTCTCTTTGCAGCAGCCTCTTCCACCTTACCACTATCTTCATCATGCTTGATTAGAAGGAGCTGCTGATCCTTTTGCAACTGAAGCAACTCCATCTGCTTACCCAGAATTTCCTTCAACTTCTTGTCGTTCTCGAGCTTCTTGGCCTGCTTCTCCTCCCATTGCTTCTGCTTGTCAGCCTGGACCTGTCTGACCGCTTCCACATCGATGGAAGCCTTGGAAGTGTCTTCATTCTCCTCCTTCTTTCTCCAGTAGACCTTGACGAATCTGTTGTCAAAGATAGGAGCAGGTGAAGACCATGCATTTCTCGCTTCATTATGCGTAGAATACTCCAACTCGGCCAAATGCTGATCATTATCCAGCTTGATCGAGACCACGTTACCAAACTGAGAAAAGTACTCTCTCAGAGAAGTCTCGTTGAACTTATCATCGGGAAGTTTCTCAACAACTAACTTCTTTTTGGTGAATTCCGTGTCGGGCTGTGTAGTGGCAATGTCAGACAAGTTCTTTCTGTAGTTCTGGTTCTGGTGTTGGTTGAACTTATTAAAAGGCTGTCTCTGGTTTTGCTGAAAGCCCTGGTTCTGGAAACCATTGTTGTTGAAATTGGGAGCGTTGTTACCCCAAGGCTGTTGCTGCTGATTGTTGAAGCCACCATTGTTGTTGAAATCGGGTGTGAAGTTGGCGTTGTTGAAGTTTGCAGGGTTGAAGTTAGGCGCGTTGAAATTGAAGTTCCGGGGTCCATTGCGGAAATTGTTATTTCTGTTATTGTTGTTGTTGTTGTGATTGTTGTGGCCACGGTTGTTGCCATTGTTATTATGACGGCCAAAGTTGCCGTTATTGTTTCCAAAGTTCTGCTGTTGGTTGGACGGATCATATCCACCGTCCATGTTGGTGTCGAGACGCGACGCAAACTCCTGCTCCGGCTGAACCGCCAGCGCTTGTGGTGGACCTTGAGCCATATAAGGCTTCGTGTTCACTGCATTCAGCAGTTTCTCAACAAAGTCTGACGCGTTGTCTGCAAGAAATTCTTGCAGCTGGTCGGTGCATTGCTTGCGAAGAGCATCGAAAGGCAAATCGTGTTCAAGCAAGGCCACTGTGTAGTCACTGAGAATATCAAGATCAGAATCAAGATTATTGTAGCTAGCAAGCGTCTGAACAATCCAATTCTTCAAAAGAGGAAGTTCATTAGGAGGTATCGGTGCCATTGTTGAGATGTGTTGTGAAAAATATGGGTGTTGACAATAATGCGTCTTGGGTGTCGTGAGAAAAGAGAAAGTTAAGTTTCTCAGACGTTAACGGGAGGGAAAAAATTTCATGTGTGCTAATGTCTGACTTATGTAAGGGGTTACCCTGCTCTTTATCACATGACTGTTGCATTTTGTGTTACTAATCAGGCTAGATCGGTTGTCACCCATTTGCTGCTTTATGGGTTGTTGTTGTTTTTTTTTTTATAATAGATATCAACAGCCTAAGCATTGGATTTCGTCAACCCAACCAGGTAGAAAAAACCCCGGCTTAATAAAACACTATTCAGTAGAAATTATTTGTTGCATAATATATTCAATCAATTATTTTCAATCAAGTCTCTAAGATTCTGTGCATGCTGATGGTGTCGACTTTCTAGCCACAATACGTGGAAAAGGGTTTTCTGATGCGGGTGATATTGGAAAAAATTTGTAATACAAAACTTATCGCAAGCTATATAATCCATTTTATTTTTTCTGTACTTCCAACAGCAAAACTCACCTCTATGAAACTGTGATTATGATTTCAATTTATAGTAATAAAAAATATCAGCCAATAGAAATATACACAAAGAAGGTCTGTTCTTTTTTTTATAGAAACAAAAAAGATTTCTTATATCTTCAATCCAAACTTAGTCGTTAACTCCACTTCTAGCCCTAAACGTTGTTGTAAACCGATAATTTTTCAATGTAGTATAAAAGGCTACAAAAGCAAAAACAATTTTGTTGGATATGAAATTACTAGCTTTCAGTTAGGCAATGTTATGTGAAAGAAATAGTAATTTGAGTGCTTTTACTGTCTTTTTTTGTTTTGTTTGCTAAACCCCAAGATCATGAACTCTAATGCTATTTATCCTATTATGTAAGAACAGTTAAACGGAAGCGCCCTAGATAGCCTTGGTTCTAACTCTGATCATTTATAAGATCTACTTGGACGTAGATTTTGTCTGGCGAAATCACCTCTCCATGATGTCAAGTATATACATATATAATCAGTTTATTGTCTTTTAATGTCAGGTAGTATTTGTTGCCCCAGGTTAGGAAAATCTACAAAAAAATTGACAGCCCTTATCAAATTTCACTAACTTGGTACATCAAGTATTGGGAAAAGTCAAATTAGATTTGTTTCAGGCTTTCCTTGTTTGTTTAAAATTATCTAACCATGGTGCTTTACCAAATGAAGTTTGTAACTCATGTGAGGATCCTATGTTTGAAAAACATAGGTTTCAACAAGCACAAAATTGTATTGATTACTTCCTGGCTCTGGTAAACTTAATGCTTTTTTGTCATAATCTTACCTATTCCGTTTAAAATATAATGGTGCTGATAATACTGGAAGTCCATAATAATGTATATACTGGATTCTTTGTATTTGAATTTTTCACTTTCTATGAGAAAAGAATTATGATGTTAAACTTTGATATAGCCATACCCTATAAACTATAAAACACTAGTCTGGTAACTTTGTGTAACTAAGGTTTTGTTTTGCTGAATATCCATATTGTTACATTGAGTTCTGACTGCGCTGGTGTCAAATTGAATCTTCATAAAGCTTGACAAACAAAACCCTCAAAAGAAAAAAAAAATTACACAAGTAATATCGATCCAAACTATGTTTTTTTAATGAGAATTTATTCACCTATATTTAAAAAATCTTGAGAAAGGTCTCTTACATTAGAACAAAAGTAAAAATACATGACACGCCAAGATAAGAAAGCCTCAATTTTACATGTATGATCATTTCATTGACAAATATTTTAGAGAGAATACATAGTATATATGAAAATGTACATCTTTTTCACAAGGAAAAAAAAATAAATAGTTAGTTTAACAAGTCATGGATGCTGGATTGTGCCGGTGCTGGATCATGATTAAGCAAAACATTGAAAGTTGGCGAATTAGAAAAAGAGTTGACGGCAGGCCGAGCTTTGGTTTCCATCTGACCAGCAGCTAGATAACCTGTCTCACTAGTCAATGAAAGAGATTTCGGGGCCACATTAGCATTAAGAGGAGTGAAGGATGGTAACGTGTAGTTTCTGGGTACTGGTGAAAAATCTGTTTGATTTTTATCAAATGTATTTATACGAGGAAACGCACTGTATTGTCCTTTATTGATGAAGCCTGAGAACTCAGTAGATCTGAGTAAATTGGAAGACTGATTTGGCACAATTGAGAAAGATACAGGCGACTGTATAGCTGGGGAATTTTTCAAGGAAGTGGGGGATAGAATTGTGATAGGATCAATTGCTGAATCCGAAATGGATCTTTTGTGTGCCTGTTTTGCTAACTTTTTGGCTAGCTGCCTGGACTTTAGCACAGGCGATGTGCTTAAAGAAACGGATGGACATTTACGTACTTTGGCAGTTGAAGTTGACAATGAGTACGAGTAGTTTGTAGAAGATTTACTAACAAGAAAGTTATTCCTACTTTCCAGACGCGCAAGAGACTGAGATTCCCAGCCATTTTCAAGTTTCAATTTAGCATATTGAAGACGCGTGCGGAGGATAGATGCCATTTGCTGAGGGGAAGTTAATTGCCACCTTGATACCTTTTGCTTTGAGAGTACTACCCCACGGCCAGAGTTGTCTAATTTGCACTTTTCAATGTTGGTTGATGAGTTTTTGTTAATTAACGCGTCTATTGACACTGAGGGGTTTGATACAGAATTGCTCTCATGCTTGTCAATATTCAAAGGCAATGTCGGAATTGAGTGAGAATTATTTCTTGGTATATCAGAAAGGAGACTTGATATTGGTATGACGGGAGTTTTGTTAGGCATTATGGCATATAGGGATGTATTATGATCTGACCATAAAGTGAAAAAAAAGATAATAAATGCTTGCGGAAAGGAAGAGTAAAAAGAAAAAAATAAATAAAGAGTAAAATCAATTTTGAGGGTCCTTCACTTTTTATAAATTAAGAATTGAATCAACACTTGAGGGTCCTTCGTTTTTCATAAATAAAGGAAGAAATAAATAACGACACGAGTATAGGAAAAGAAAAGTCGTTTATGTGTGACAAGAAAGTCTCTCTCACTATAAAAATTAAGTCTACGCGGTAGCTTTACGCTAGCTCAACCAGCTTTCCCTTTATTCCTGAAGGATCTATCAATTCATTTTAGAAATTGGTGCGTGAACCGAGGCCTGGGTAGCACTGAAGTACAGTAGAACGCGTTTCAGCAGCATCAGAAGCAATCCCTTCTAACAAGCAAATTTTCATTGTTTTCTCAACCCAAAGCCCAAACGGGAAAACTTTCGAGGTATTTGTCTCCTGTTTTCCTAAGATGGAAAGGACAAGAAAAAGCATAGTGACCAAAATAACGAATGTGAGCTTTGATTTCGCGCCATGGTCGGCGCGCCAACCATTAGGCGGTTCTGTATCTACCCTGGAGTGTGAATTTATGTGTCTTTATTTTTCCGGTCTACGGAAAATGGTGATTTTACTTTAAAAGGAGTCCTGAGCCCATTGGCACCTTTGGGTTCGCACGTATTGCAGCATTGCGGATCTCACCCTCAATCTCACCCTCAAAGTTTCAAATTTCACGCCTTTTTTTTTTTTTTGTTTTCTTTTTGTTCAAACCCAAATGTAATTGCTTTGGGTTAAGGGTTGGGCAGTACAAGAGATGGCTGTAACTCGAAAATAAACACATACTAACCCCAAGGGTTTGTTTATTACTCAAATCTTCTCACCAGGATATTAAAATTAGACAGGTCTTTTGCAAACTCGTAATCGTATTAAGTGTAATATTAGACAATACCATAAGCCGTGAGGGTGGTAACTAGATGCCTTGGCTGAAAAATACAATGTGCTTCAAGGACAAATTGTTAAGCCTGATAAAAAACGGAAGTTGCATAAGACTCGTGTATTCTAAATAGAATCAAGGGTCCTTTCGGTTGAAAACAGATCCAGTTGGGTACTTAATGCACAAAATTAACAATATTTTTTTACTATCATTATTATTGTGTTAACTGATTATCGTAGGAAATTTCTTATTGTAAAAAGCGTATTAAAATGCTGATTGTGGGATGTGGTCATCAAAACCGACTCTAATTTGGCATTTTTATGCACTCTCCCACATGCTGGCAGTCTCGAAATTTTTGGATTGGGCAAATTTTAGATCTTTTGTCACCATCCCAAATGAATATACTAGATCTATGTTGACAAGCTTTAAATTTTTGAACTATTGCTTTGTTTTAAATTTAGTGTTAACCAAGGTTTGGAGATTACACGCTTCGTAATGAGTAGTATTTTTTTTTTATATTCAGTTCAAAAAAATCCATAATATTCAAGCTTTAGTTACGCGTAAAATTTTAAGTACTGGTTTATTGTATACGTGATTTTCTGTAGCCCTGTCGCCTGAGAACCGTTCAACGCCAGTTTGTACTTTTTTTTGTTACAGCTAATAACAATTCACCAAGACTCAGACAGTTACCAAAGACCTTGTTTTTCTCCTCATTGCAAGTGTTATCTTAGCTCAGATTGTATGTTTTCCTATTAAACCTTAGAAAGTTTACATTAAAACTATTAACCTATGGGAAGTCAGATCGCTGCTAGAGTAGTGATCTTGCACAATTCATTATTCTTTTTTTTCAGTCAATTTGAAATTGTTCAACTCTTTTGGCTAATTTGTTTTACTGCTTAGCAGCCGAAAAAAACTTTATGTATCTCTAACTGGTTTGTGAATGAGTTTGCAGCAGTAAAAAAAAAGTAATCATGGGTTTATTTTAGATGTCTGATAGTAACTGTATGCTAGAAACAAATAGAAATCTGAGTAACTTAGTAAACTCACAGATTTTTTGTACCTTGATCAATCTGAGAAGACTGTTGTTCTCGCATAAGTCGCAAGACTTGATCAATGCAAGTTTCCGCCTAGCTGATCCTAAGCAAGCAAAAAAAAATTTTGAAGGCCCCCTTTTTTTTTTTGGAATAAAAGGCTCAGTTTAAAGGAGGTTCCAAGCATTTCAGTTAATGATGAATAAATGCCACGAATCTAAGCAATTTTCTATTAAAAGTGGCTCTTTTTTTTTTATTGTTTGTATGGCGGTTGACATCTATTTTTAACTTTTTTTTAGCTTATTTGTGTAGGAAAAGCTCTATCGGTAATCTATCTGATGTTTTCACGCAAGAGGGCTTAACTAGGAAAAGTAAAAGTCTAACTAATGACACTCTCTAATTTCAAGCAGATCGCGATGCTTTCAATTTGTTATTGCTGGGTTACCATTTACAATTTGCCATAGTTCTCTTTGTGCGCTGTTTTTAGGTGCCCACTGAGAGTACCGAACCACCTCTATAGGCTGATCTGCTTGTTTACAATGCAGTTCCGCCTTCCCTGCTAACAAACCTGATTACTTGTTCAAAGCACTCAAAAAAAACTATGTAGCTAACATGGGCTACTTCAGCTCATTACTGCATCTATTGTAATTTTTTTTGTTTGTTTGTTTGTTTGTTTGTTTTTATCTTTTGGTAAAACCTTTTCAACTATAAATTCATAATTGTTTCTTTAAACTCTTTGCAAAAAGCTTTTGTGTTACATCAAGTTTAGAATTTGTCTCAATTATACTTTCAAAGAAAAATCAGCAATCGCCTGGGTCATTTAAAGATTTCAAGTTGTTTCAATCTTTCTTCTTTTTTGTCTTTGTTTCATTGAAAAGAGTGTGTTATAAAAAGCTCTCAAAAAAACTTCCAAATAAATGAACGGCGTAAGCTTTTTAAAGATCTCAGCATCTTGATAAAACCAGACCGTTTTATTAAATGTAATAAAACTTTTTTGAATATATGGCATTTGCTAGAGATTGACACCATAAACTTATACGTAATTGGTATAATCAAACAGATTACTAAAAAAGAATTGCGCGCTAAGTAGGTTAAGAATTTGACTACTGCACCAAGACCCGTGGTTTTTTGTTTGTTTTTTTAGAATAACTTTGCAGTCGAAGGATCATATTGTATTAATATAAAGCCGTCAATAAAATTAGTATTTTCAAGTATCGCGAGATCAACAAATCATTTTATTCTTTGAAACTCTTCGAAAACAAATCGCGTTTTCTTTTCTTGTTTGACAGTCTATTGTCCTACATAACAGGGGTTTTTCCAGTTCTATCAACAAGGGCATCCCAAAGGGGTCTTTTGTGTATTTTAGTCATGTGACTATCACCGCGACAACCCTGTTTTCCCAAAACGGAAAAGGCAAAACATTGGATCCTTGTCCTGATTATAATAACTCTCACTCCTCTCCCATATGCCTGAAAATACCAAACAGTGTGCGGACTACTTCGCTCAGGGCACATCAAAATACGGGCTATACATAACTGCTAACTAATACAAGAGGGATAATGGCTTTAAACAGTTGTAACTCTCACATCACACGTCAACTGGAAGCAGTCAATGCGCAGCTGCAAACCTTTTTTACCGACATTGGTATCTCCGACGAAGTGCTTGAAGAGCGCGAGAAAAAGCTTTACGCTGTAATTCAAGAGGCCCTAGAGAACCATGTTCAGACGGTAAAAAAAGAGAGGGACGATTTAATTCAGTTGTGCACTGAGCTTCAAAAAAGTGTGCGGCAGATGTTAAAGGCGCTGGGGGATATTGACCTAAGCATGATGATGAGCATGCAGCTGGTCAAGGTGGTTGAGCACGACTTGGAAGCCCCCTACCTAGCCGCTCAGCGGGATTTAAATTCTGCGCATGCGCAGATTTTCAAAGTATATGAAGAACGGTCGAAGCGTGCAAGTGAATTGCTCAAGCAGCTCAGCGAAGTCGGAGAAAAGGTCGACGGCATCACGATCTCACAAGGACTGGAACCTCCAGAGAATAAGGATGATCTGGATCTTTCTAACAGCTATCTTTACCGTCTGGAAGCCGAAATTCAGCGTTGGAAAAACGAGCAAAAGAACAGAATGTCACAGGCCTCGATGATGGCCTCTCAGATTGTATCGCTGTGGGCGGATCTCGGCACCTCGCAGGATCAGATCGACCCAAACATCATGGCAAACTACAGAACAAATCCCGAACTACTTGGCACAAAAGTTACCGAAATGGAACGACTGAAAACTCTTTTACAGAATCTAATTGAAGAAAAGGAGAAGCGCACAAACCGGATCAACGAATTATCAAAGACAATTAGCGTCCTTTGGGGAAAACTCTCTGAAGAAGACGCCTACATTGACGAATTTGAGCGCATGAACCGCGGCCTGTCCTTGGATGTGCTGGAAGCATTCGAGCAGGAAAACGAGCGTTTGCAAAAGAAGAAGCGTGAGCATATTAATGTGTTTATAGAAGACGCAAGAGAAACCCTTCATGAGCTTTGGCGGCAGTTGTATTTCTCGGAAGACGATATCAACCAGTTCACGCCGGCATTTGTCGATATCTATACAGACGCTTCACTGGAGGCTCACGAAGCAGAGATTTTGCGCCTTGAAAAACTTATCAAGGAGCGGTCACCTATTTTGAATTTAATTCATGCTTTCCAGGACTTGTTGGACGAAGAAAAACAACTAAACAGTTCGGTGCAGGATACTTCGCGGCTTCTTGCCCGAGGCTCCGGGTCTACAAAACGAGATCCAACGCGGTTGTTGAGAGAAGAAAAAATGCGGAAACGACTATCAAAACGCAAGCCCATTGTACTAAAGGAACTCAAGGATGCCCTCGAGGAGTGGGAAGCGCATACTAGCAACCCATTCTTAATCAACGGTCAACACTTCAACGACTTGTATGACACTGAATTGGTCAAAGCGGGACTCAAAAAGCGTTCACTGTATACGCCGCCAGCACCGACAACGCGGAAGCCGACAACCCCACCTGGCGTGCGGTCAGGCCGAACAGTGGGGCGGCCCAGTACATCACACTCTATGTCACGCACACCGTCGCCCGAGAAGCGGCCAGTCAGCCGCAGTCGTTCGTTAGCGCCTTCACCAACCAGGTCCAGTGGCAGAGATTATCAGGACCAGTCTACTCATTTATCGCGTAGTATGGCATCAAGGTCGCCCGAGCGGTCTAGCTACCGCCGCGACACCAGCGGCGGCAACAGCACACCCAAACCACTCTCACTCAACCGGCCCTTATCACCTACCAAAGCAACCAGCTTGAGATATTCAAACAGCACCGGCAGCAACCACACAGTTGCATCGTCATCCAGAATAGACAGAAGTCCGTCACGGTTAGACAGAAGTCCATCGCGGTTGGACCGTAGCCCATCGCGGCTGGATCGCAGCCCATCCAGGTTGACCTACAACAACCCCTCGCCCATTCGTACCGGCAGTCATGGCAGCGGTCGGCCAGCATCTCCGGTGCGAAATAGTTCAGTTTTGAGCACCGGCAGCGCAGGAAATTTAAAGATAGGGTCCCCACGGCTGTTACCTGATTCAATGCGCGGGATGTCGTCGTCGTCGGCTGGTGCGACTGCAGATTTTACCGGGATGCGTATGGGAACTTCGACCCGCAGTAACCAGGTCAAATCGCACGCGCGCAGCCGCAGCGAGCTGGGCAATTACACATCGCTGGGCTTCAACAGCAGCCCCAATCCGGCAGCGCCGCTACGGTTACATGAACCTATGCGGCTCAGAGGCGGCAGCGTGAGCGGCGGTAGTAGCATTAGTGATCACCATCAGAACCACCATAGTAACGACTACCACGGTGTGCTTCGCGAGGCGCCCGAAATCATCAGCAGCCGTAGTAGCACGGCTATGGGCATGCGGCAGCCCAGTGATCTTGAGCGCAGTTTCACTAGTTTGGGAAACTACGGCCAGCCCCCGGATTGGTCCTATGAGACGGCGAAACGCCTGGGATCCATCTGCAGTGACGACACTTCCGTGAGCCACAGCTCCGCCGGTACTACTATTATCAGGAACGGCGCGGCCGAACTACTCAGTGAATCAAGCACGCAACCCAGCACGCCTGATCTGCCGCTCAAGTCGGGGCCGCTGTATCGGCGTGGCCACCGTGTGTCAGATTTCAATTGGGAAAAAGACGCCTTTTGAGTTGCTGAGTAGAGCACGTGCATTCTTCTACATAACAATCATTTTCATTTTCATTAATACTATTATTCAATTCAAAAAAGAAATCTAGCTAATTATCGACATGCGAGAATTATAAATTATGGGTAATACCGCTGGGCCAGGTCTTGTTGTACTGATCACCAAAGATTTTGATGACCTCATCGACAAGTGGCTGGTCCTTCTCCTTTGCCTGGTGTGCCTCCCAGTAACTTGAAATGGCATTCTCAACTTCTGACACAGAAGAGAGACCGATGACAGTCGGGCCCGACCAGCGGCTAAGTGAGAACCGGATAGCCAGAGTTGATATGTCCACACCTTGCGACTCAGTGTACGCGGCGGCATCAGCCACGGCCTTCTTGAGCTCGGGCGAGGCCGGGTGAAACGCATGCGGGCCTTGCTTGCGGAGCAGGCCCATACTCAGCGGTGAGGCGTTAACAAGCACCTGGAGCTTTGCGTCAGCAAAGAACTTAGGTGTGTAGCTCTCAAGCAGTGTGTTTTGCAAGCAGAAATTGCTGTAGCTGAGCACAATATCGAGAGACTGGCCAAGCGTCTCGCGGACCTTGACAGCAAGCTTGTAGATATAATCGACGGGGAAGCCGGAAAGGCCAACGTGCTTAACGTGGCCCTCAGACTTGAGCTTGAACAACTCTGCAATGGCATCAAGTGCAGCTTGAGTCTCGACAAACTCGACATCGTGCAAGTAAATCACATCAAGGTAGTCCGTGTTCAAGCGCTCCAATGACCGCAGCACTGAACTGCGGATTGAGGTGGGCGAGTAGTCAAACACATTCTCGGCCACGCGTCCGGCTTTAGTGCAGATGTAGTAAGAGTCGCGCGGGTAGGCTTCGCGAATGGACGCAAGCGCGGCGCCCACAATCTCCTCGGACGGGCCATAGTACGCAGAGGTATCGAGCGCACGAATGCCAAGGTCAAACGCACGGCTCAGGATGGTCGCTGCCGGCAGACCTTGAGGGTTCTCGTGGTACTGATAGTTGAAGACACCAGCGCCGAGGATGAGGTCGGGCAGTTTGTCAAGGGTCTTATCGTCCTTAGTGAACTGAAACTTGACGGGAAGAGGCTTGAGTTGAGAAGAGGGCATAGCAACAGGGCAATTGAAGACAGGGCTAGGTGTACCAGGCACAAAAGAAGGTGTCGGGAAGTAAGGATTGGAGAGAAGCAATGGAGAAAACGGTCAGGCTTATTTATAATTGTCAGGTTGGAGACCTGAGAAGCTTAGTCATTATATCAATGTGGTCTTTCCTCTAGATAATTGAGCTCGAGGGTAGGTGTTCAATCGGTTTTATTGTTTGCACCAACGCAATAATGGCAATTTACCCAGCGGAAAAAATCAGGTAGAAAAAAAAAAAAAAAAAAAGGAAATTGTGAACACAAGTTTGGCAACAAGTGCAAGGACACCTTCACTTGTTAACAACGCCGAGAGCAACATCGGTTTTGTTAGACTACAAAATTCCAACACTTGCATTTTGTGACGTGAATGCAAAAAATGTTCTCATAAGATTAAAATATATATAAACAATGCACTATTCAGCTTTCTTGATCTCTTCTATTTTTCTTCTCAGTTCTACCTATTTCTCTACTTGTTTCTCAACCTGCTTCTCCACCCGTTTCTCTACTTGTCTGACGGCAAAATCCTGATACAGTAGCAATAAAAGTCAAGTACCTGAATAAAAAGAGACCAAAAAAATTAAGAAAGAAATAAGGGCAATGGCTAAAAAAAAATTGTCCAGACTTTCTCTTTTGTTTTCTGTTCTGGTGATTGCTCTGTCTTGCGCAGGCGCCGTTGCCGCGGACATTGAGCAGAGCGAGCTAAACGCTGTTGAAAACGTTGAAATCCAGCCACAGCGGTTTGAATTTTTGTCGCAGCTGTTTGGTAACAATTGCAATGAATGTGGCGACGATGACGACGACGACGATGATGATGACCATGATCATAAACGTCATGACCATCGTAGAAATCACGACCGTGATCACGACCATCATAAAAACCGCGATCACCACAATCGCCATGAGCATCATGATAACCACCATGACCGTCATCATGACCGCCATCATGACCGCCATCATGACCGCCACCATGACAACCACCATGACCGCCACCATGACCGCCATCATGACCGCCATCATGACCGCCACCATGACCGCCATCATGACCGCCACCATGACAACCACCATGACCGCCACCATGACCGCCACCATGACCGCCACCATGACCGCCATCATGACCGCCACCATGACCGCCACCATGACCGCCATCATGACAACCACCATGACCGCCATCATGACCGCCATCATGACCATCACCTTGAAGACGATTGCCGCTGGGATGGCCATCGCAGATTCAACTGCCGCAAATTTGATGACGACCATGACGGTGAAAAATGGCATACGCTCAATCTCACCCCGCACCAGCCGCGTTTAAACCATGGCAACCTTATCCCATCTATATTTGGCCGCGAGCCCTTTCCACAGTGGCTCACGGAGCTCACGGGCATGACGCAATGGCCTGGCGAGTACCCACCGTATATCCCTATGCCTAACATTGACCTGAACGACTTGCCCGAGGTTCCACCGCGCACGCTAGGCAGCTGCGTGGGAATCCAGCCCGAGCATTGTTCCTTTGACTGTTTCCGCTGCATTGCGCCTGACGACATTTTTACGTGCCCCTTGCTCTCGCAGACGTTTGATGATGGTCCCGGCCCTGCCACTCCCAAGCTGCTTGACAATCTACCGGGGAAAACCACCTTTTTTACCCAGGGAATTAATGTTGTGCGATTCCCCGACATTTTCCGTATGCAGAATGACCAGGGCCATCTGCTCGCCAGCCATACCTGGAGCCACGCACACCTGGCCGAGCTCTCCAATGAGGAAGTTGTGGCGCAGATCCAGTGGTCAATTTGGGCTATGAATGCTACTGCAGGCATTATACCCAAATTTTTTCGGCCACCGTATGGCGCTGGCGACAATAGAATCCGCGCCATTACGCGGCAATTTGGCCTCATTAGTGTCTTTTGGGACCGCGACACTTTTGACTGGATGGTGAGCGAGGGCGGGAAGACAGCTGAGGATGTATACGATGATGTCCGGCAATGGAAGCGAGAGCAGCCACAGGGCTTGATCTTAGAGCATGACTCGACAATTGATGGTGTCAACGTTGGCATCCGCGTTGCCGAGATTCTCGATACAGATCGCCAAATGACGGTGGCCGATTGCATCAACTCACAGTGGTATCAGGACCTCCCCCAGTGGCTAGTTATGCAGTAACGACGACAACGCTTCCCAAATTACAACCTTCCCTAGAAAAAAAATTGTGATAGCTGATTTGATTCAAGAATGCAAAATGTTTATTATTAGAATGAACCCAGTATTATTATGTGATCCGCCGTAGGCGGCTTATTAGTGTAGCAGTAGTAGTAGTAGTGGTAGTTTTTATGATTGTCATTTCATTTGATGGCCGCAAGAAAGCGGGTCTCATCATTGTCCTTGAACTCAAACACCGTCGACACGACGGGCAAAAGCAGCCGCCGCTGCGTTTTGTGCTCAAGGTAGCCCAAAAGAACGTTTTTTATATACGCAACGTTGGGGGGACCGACCGCAGTGGCTGCTGCGGCGGCGGGGGGTGAGGGCGACAACGGCACGCGCGCATTGTCCGCAGAGGTTGACGAGAGCGTTGAATTTAGCGCCATGGTTGATTTTTGTGAGCGCAGACGATTAATCTGGTGGGCGCGAGCGTCGGTACTAAGGCGATCGACGCGCGCCTGCGCCGCCTGGAGCATGCCCTTGAGGTCCGCAATGGTCTTGCCTGCGGACTTAAGCGCCGTTTCGGTGGCTGCAAGCGTTTGTTTTAGCTGCAGCGCCTCCTGCCGCGCCTCGTCGGCCTCCTGCTCGGCAAGCAGCACGCGGTCGTCTGCGACTGACCGTGAGCTGCGCAACTCGCGCGCGTCGGTTGCGTATCGTGCCTTCTCACGCTCGGCGAGATCGAGCGCGTCCTGAAGCTCGCGTAGCTGCCGCCGCTGCGTGCCCGTGTCACGCGCGCGCTTTTTCGCCGCTTGCGAGGCTTCCTGTTCCAGCGCGGCCTGTGCCGCCTGCGCCTGCTGAAGGCGCGCTACGAGCTCTTTAAACTGCAGGTCTTGCGAATCTTCGGATGAATTGATGCATTTTTGCAGCGCTGCTAGCTCGCGCGACCGGTCCTGCAGAGTGGCTCTGCAGCGCTCAAGCTCCGTCTCAAGCGCTTTGTTCTGCTTGGTGCGATCGGCGAGACGGTCAGCGAGCTCGGTCATGCGCGAGTGATTGTCGGCCATACGGTTGTCGCTCGTGCGCAGCTGCTCTGCGTGGTCGGCAGCAGCACTCTTAAGCTGAGAAAGCTGCGCCCGCAAAGCATCGCGGTCGCGCAGCGCCGCGTCACGGCCGGCCTGCGCAGCATCTAGACTTTGCTTCAGGCGCGAATCGCGCTGCCGCTGCGATTCCTGGGCTTGCAATCCCGTTCGCAAGATCCCCAGCCGGGTCTCGGTACTCTTTACCGTTTGTTGTAGATTTGCATTTTCCTGCAAAAGTTGCTGGATCTTGTCCTCCTTTTCGGCCACAATGGACACGAGGCTGCTGATCTCCAAACGGTCAGATTTTTCCACTGCAACTTCACTGGACAGACGCAGTTTGAGATTAGCATTCTCCTTGTTGATGAGCTCAATTTGTTCTTCCAAGGACTCCTTTTCAATTCGCAGCACAACAGTTTTTTCGGCCTCGGTCTCAATGTCGCTATCATCAGCGTAGGTGCTCTCGCTAGTCGTTGTATTGTCGGCACTAGAAGCAGCGGTGCTCGACCTCAGCATGTCTTCAATCTTGTCAATTTCGTCGACACTATCACAAACCCCCCATTCCTGTAGTAACTCCTCCAGGCGCTCGATTCGCGCCTGCTCGGCTCGATATGCCTTGAGCAGCTCGGGGTACTTTGTCTCATATTTGGACAGTTTGCGCAGCAGCTTCGAAGTCGGCTGCGACGGCGAGAGTGGTGTTGGCGGCGGCGACTTGGAAGGCATTGTGGTTTCTTCTACTAACATCGTGGTGTCGGGGTGTCTGTAGCCAGCACTGACAGCGATGCATTCAAGACAAGTCTTGTATCCAGGAGAAATAATCCTAACTGAAAGAGCGTCCATCAAAAAGGAGGAATTAAACAAAAAAAAAAAAAAAAAACCACCCTGAAAAGACACAAAGCAGATCAGTTGGGGGGTTTCCGATAACGTAATTTTGATATGGTTGTTAAATCCAAGACACATGTTGACAGCAACATATCATGTGACTTCTGACACATATTATGCTTTGATCTAGAATGACATACATTCATTTCTAATTACTCAATCGCAGCAGCATCGATTTTAATACAAATTCGAATTTATAAGCCAAAAAAAATATTAGAAATAAGATCATCTTACCTTTTTTTTTTTTTTTTTTTTTACTTCTCTTTCTTCTATCTTTAAATATCTCTCTCGCCACCAAACTGCTGCTTTAACTAGCATCTATAATCAAAAAAAAAAAAAAAGAACTTGAGCAACTATGACGCAAGAAGATGATACTTTTACCGTGAGTTGATTTTGCAATTTCCACTTGTGCTGGCGCGCTATGAACAAGAGCTAACCGTGCCCGCGATCTTCAGGCAGTCTATGCGGTGCCAATGCATTGCAGCGGATGTTCGTCCACTATCGAGGGCGTTTTGCAAACGCTGCCGGGCTACGGCTCGGCCGTCTCGGACCTTGAAAACCAGACCGTCTCGCTGACCAGCTCGACGCCGCCATCGCTCGTTGTGCGCGCCTTGCGCGAGCGCGCTGGCAAGGACGCCATTGTCCGTGGTGCTGGCGTAGGCGGTGCCAACGGCTCCGGCGCTGCTGTCGCCATCCTTGAGTCCTTTGACACCGTTTCCGGCGAAGATAAAAAAGTTTTGGGGCTCGTGCGGCTTGTTTCTGTGGGCCAGCGGAAAACTCTCTTTGACATCTCGCTCTCGGGGGAAAAGGGGTTTTTGGAAGATACGCCTGGTACGACTTATTATGCCAACATTCGCAAGTCGGGTGACATTTCGCAGGGCGCATTTTCTACCGGCGGGGTGCTGCAATTTTTAAGCAAGTTGACAGTGTCCCTGACCAGCAGCAGCGCTGCCCCCAAACCCGGCGCCGTGGCGGTGCCCTCGTTTTGGGGCCAGGCGTATGTGACAAAACATGATCTGGCCATTGACGAGCTCATTGGGCGCTCCATTACGGTGACAAAGAACAGTGAGGAGGCCGTGGCCCGTGACACCCTTGTGGGCGTGATTGCGCGCAGCGCCGGTGTTTGGCAAAATGATAAAACCGTGTGTAGCTGTTCTGGTAAAACAGTCTGGGAAGAGCGCAAGGACGCCATTGACCGTGGCGTGCTTTAAAACAACAACAATTCAAAAAAAAAATAAAAAAAAATTACGTATCAGTGTGTAGTCATGATTGTGTATCTCATGTAGTTTATGAACAAAAAAATATTAACGTTTTTTTTTATCGTCATTTTTGGTATATATATATATATATATCAATACAATATATTGAAATATTTTTGCAAGAAAAAAACAACAACCCCCTCTTAATGCATTACAAGTAGCCAGTCTCTTCGAGCAAGCGGGCCATGCGCTCGTTCGTGCGCTCGCGCGGCTCCAGCGCTAAAGACAAATCGTACTGCGCGTCAATGGGCGGTGCTTTGGAAAACCCTGTATCCAAAAGCGCTTGGATCGCCGGTACCTCTTGAAACATGTAGTGGTTAATTTGGTACTGCATAATCTCCCGGATAATCTCGGCCGACTTCATGCGCTTGGCAAAGTTGATGAGTTTGGGGTTATCCTTGAGGCAGTCTGGGTTGCCATCCTCAACAAAAGTTAAGTCACTAAGGTAAACGCCAAAGAAGGGGATTACGGGTGGCGTCACCATGCGGAGAATGTCGCGGTACTCGTTAAAATTGCGCGTTGAGTTCATGAGTTTATTCATGCTATCGAGCATTTCCATTGTGCGCGGCGTTACTGCTGCCCAGGTTTTCTTCATGCGGTGGATTGTTGCCGAGTAGAGGGCTGAGATGATGGCCATCATGGACGAGAAATTGTTGCACTGGCGACAATACTCAGCCACGTTGACAAAGTACTTGATGGCCTGCGCACGCTTCTTGGTCTCTGTGTACTTGAGAATCATGTACGAGACCCAATTGGTTAGCCCGTTTGAGTTTTGAATGAAAGCATCAATGTAACGCGTATTTTCAATTGAAAGGTTCTTGATTTTGGCCTTACGGATGCGCCGCGTGAGGCACTCAAAGGGCGTGATCCGCTCAAATAACTTGAACTCACGTAGCGTCAATTGTCGCGAGAGCTCTAGTGGGTCGACATCGAGGATTTTCATGCGCTTGAGGTTGCGCGGCAAGATAGGGATGGGTGGCGGCACCGATGAGTTCTGCACCATGCGCCGGCGCGACGAATTGTCCTGGTTGAGCTTAGCCTCCACGAGCTTCATGATCTTGTCGTGGCCGGGGTTGTTTTGTGCTTGTAGCTGCTCTGCGAATGCAAGCATCGACAGTAGGAGCGTTTGAATAGACTTGGCTGAACAGTCCTCGTACCAATACTCCTCAAGCCACTTTTTCATAATGTTTACAACCCGCAATCTAACCAGTTTTTGTTTCTGGTCAGTCCACTTGACAAACTCTTCCTGCGAGAGACCCTCGGGGGGTTGAATGCCAAATCGTTTCACGAGCTCTTGGAAAAGTTCTTCAGGGGTAGTAAAACTTCGAAACGTTAGCAACATGGCAGTGTTGAATGTGGCATTCATGGAGTTATGGTATGTCAGCCTCTCCACTAATGCCCGCAAGGTACCACCGCGTAGGTGGTTTTTCTTATCATAGACAACTTCATTGTCATAGTCAGGCTCAAGATACCATGGGACCTCCTTGGTTGACACGGGTACCGACACTGCCGAGTGAGCAAGACTACTCATCGAATGCGTACGCGTCATCCTGGTCTTGGCCAAGGACGCGCTGCTAGACGAGGCCGTCTCGCTGTTGTCATCAATAGTGGCAAAGTTGACACCATTCTTAAAACTCAAAATGGCGCTATATTCTTCCGCCAGCGCTGTCGCGAACTGCACAAGAGAGTCGATCGTGACTCCGAGCTCAAGCGCACAACGCTTAATGACATTCTCATGGGACTCGGAAGTAAAAGTGTGGTCATCATCAAAGTTTTCGTTAGGAACTTTGCTCGTAGAGATTCTGGTTGACGCGAGGGAAGCAGCTAGCACTTCCATAAATCCTTGATCATTAATGTCGCTTTTCTGAACCGCGCTCACTATGGCGATAATATCATCATAAAGCGCCTGTTTGGCTTCAAGAAAGTCACAGAGTAGGAAAAGTGGCGGCAACGAGGTAGAGTTAGTACTAACAGGAGTCGGGAAAAGAGTCGCACTAGACTTGCGACGGTTTGACTGAAACACGGATAAATCAAACGATTCCACCAGGTTAGACATGTTGGATACAAGAGAAACCAGCGACGTTAACGAGGAGAGCACCAACTGTCTACGGTCTTCCATAAACTGCGAAGCATTGATGTGATTCTCCTTTGGCACCTTGAGGTCAAGACAGCTAAAGATTTGGCGCAAGATAGTTACAACCATGTTGCGCTGGTGGTCAAGTACTTTGACGGCCTCTGTGTCGAGCGGAATCACAGAGTCAAATGACTCAAGCGGGAACATGCTCTTTCTGTTAGTAACATTAGTGGCGACAGGATTGGCTGGCGCGTTGCCCGTGGTCGTGGGCGGCAGAGAAGTCGGCTCCTTGTAGTCGCCTGACTTGTTGACGTTGACGGTGGTCCACATGCCGGCACGGAACTGCTTGACAGGGTATGTGAGTGTGATTTCCGACGCGTCGTCTGATGGCGGCGCCAATAAAGGATTGTCTGCCTTGAGGCTATCGAGGCTATCCTCATTGGTCAAGTTGACTGCTTGTCTATACACTCTGATAAAATTTTTAGCCTTGGTGACCACAGCATTGGTCTCCTTGATACCAAGCTTGAGAGAGTCCAGTTCACCATTTTCCGAAATCTCGGATGCAATTGAAAACTTACGCTCGGATGTAAACCGGGGAGAGTTTGATAGCGACCCAAGACTCGAGCCAGACACAACAGAAGGAGAGCGTGACTTAATGGAAAAAGTGGCAAGACCCTTGTCCTTGATAATATCAGTAGAGAGTCCCAGCTTAGACAAGCTAGTGATGGTGTGTCTATAGGCTCGCGCAACGTCTGTGTTAGTTGCGGAAGACGGTGAGGTTCCTGGGGGGATACCAGTGAGCGCAGAAATATATGCAATAAATGTGGAAAGCAGGGTATAAGCAGAATTGATGGACTTGGATTCCTTTTGATTGATACTGGCAATCATAGACGCGGCGTAAGAATCAAGCGTCGAGAGGACCTGGGTCCAGGTCTTGATTTGGTCAAATGAGTCGTAGTTCTTGAAGGGCAGGTTAAGTGACGCGGACAAACTGCTTGAGCGCGGGGCACAGGGCACAGTCGGGGTAAAGTCAGGGGCAGTAGGGATGCTCGAAGAAATGGGCGGGGAGGTGGAAACGGTGCTGGAGGGACGCTGGTGTTTTTTCAGCTGGAAACAAGTGTTAGTAGAAGGAAAAAAATTGAAATAAAATAAAAACAAGGCTGGGAATCAAAATCTTACCAGATCCATATACGGATCTGCGAAGCGGGAGAGTACAAAGGTCGACGAGTCGACATTTGCACACTTGGCAGAATTCTCATGGAAATTTGTCAACACCGACAAATCGGGCGGCGGTTCAAAGGAGGTTGCAAGACCGGTAACGGCGAGATTAGCAGCTGCTTTTTCAGATACCGACTCAAATGGAAGTGATGATGTAAACGTTTTCAGGTTGGGATTGACAAAATAAAGCTTACTCGACTTGGTCGCTTGGGGGATCCAGTGCGTCGTGAGGTCCGAGTTGATGTTGACATTTGTGATATTTTCAATATAGCGGTAGTCGGACGAGGGGGTGTTGACAGCAGTGGCAGACGTGTCGGGAAGAGAAGCATCGGAGCCGGTGCCACTGGGGGTAACGGATGACATAAAACTAACAATAGAACCCTTGCGAGAACTGGCCTCGCCAGTCCTATTGCTAGTGACTGAGTCTGAGTCGTTGTCAAAGACATTGTTGAAGAGATGGCTGGGATTGGTATTAGTGCGGCGGAACTGGGTAAAATGTGAGGACGACGACGCCGGAGCCACGGGGGCGGCCGAGGGAGGTGAAAGAGGATCTGACGGATCAAACGAACGGATGTTAAAATTGGGCGGTGGAATCGACTGATTAGGCGGTGGCAGCGGCGGTTGCTGCTGCTGGCTCGGCTGCTGCTCTCTGATTAAGGGACTCGGGCTGTTGTCAAATTGAGATACACTAAAGGTACGCGGCGATGAGGGCGACGAGTGGATAGGATCGATGGATTTGGATAGAGGGAAGGACTCGTTTGAGTTGTATTTGGAGAAAAGCTGTTGCTGCTGTTGCTGTTGCTGCTGTTGCTGCTGTTGCTGCTGCTGCTGCTGGTAATTGTCGATGCTATTGGAATTGTTGTTGTTGATGGCGTTACTATTATTGGATAGGGGCTGAGTATATTCCATAGGGAACCAACCGCGTTGGCCCTGGGGATTCACGCCATCCCACCAGCCAGAGTTGAGTTTCAGGAATACTTGTAGGGTATCGCCCTTTTGAAAGGAAAGAATTTGCGTCGAGTTGGAACCATAGGTGCGAATTGCAACAACAGTGTCAATTACCTTGGATGACTTTGCTGGCGGGACATTTTGCTCCAGCAAAGCCCTTTCATCGGGCAGCGGCGAGTCGGAAGAAACTGAGACAAAAGTGTGGTGGGTATTGTTGCTGTCGTCGTTATTATCTATATTAAGATGATCATCTTCGTCGTCTTCGTCGTCTTCGTAGGTATTATGGTTAAGGTTGATGTTGATTGGAATGGTTTTGTTGTTGGTTGAGTTGTTTCTGAACCCGATGAGCGAGGTGAATGAATGGCTCGAGCTCAGCCGCGAGGATGCCGCTTGCTGCGACGACGCTCGTTGTGACTGCTGCTGGCGAGCAAGAGGCGACTTGCTGTCCTTGGCCGGGGAGGGCGAGTGCGAGTTTCTGCTGCTGCTTGTACTGCTGCTTTTGTTTCTTCCTAGGGCAGCTTTAAACATGATTGAAAGAAGACGTAAGCGCGTAGAGGGTAATGGTGATTATGATGAAGATGAATAGGTGAATGAACAAAAAAAAAGAAAAAAAAAAGGCCACAGTAATGAAAAATTAAACGTGGCTCCTCTTTGAAATACGCTGACGTTTGACTAAGGAGAAGAAGAACTACAAAAGTTGAGAGACCGTCGTGGCGGATGATAAAAGAGTTGAAGAAGAAGAAAGTGAAGATGGTGAAGAAGAAGAATGGGGGCAGCAGCAGTTTGGAAATTTTTTTATTTTTATTTTTTCTTTTTATTATTATTTTTACACTCTTTTCTTGTACATATGTACAATTGTGTCTAATTTTTTTTTTTTAAGGTGAAAAGTTTCTTTTCTTTTTCATAGTCTAACACTGCTAAACTGGGTTAGGTTAAGACTCTGCAGCAATTGCAGAACGCTAAAGCAAATTAGAATTAGTACATGCATGTATGCGTATGTGGCACTTTTGTTTTTTCTGTACTAAAAAAAAAAGATGAACCCTTAACCTGGTCGGGCAAGTGCTTCACCCGCGAAAGAACCACGTCTGAGCCATGGGAATCATCATACACTAAGTGAGTATACACACTAAGTGAATATACACTAAGTCAGTATCGAAAGAGTGTACACCAAGTTTATATAATTATGGGTGTACAGTAATAATTCATTATTTTAATGTTTTATTTTAAATTTTTATCTTAATTTGTTATTTTAATTTTTATTTGTTTTGTTTATTTTATTTATTTTTTCATTGCCCTATGTTTTATCACCACGTCTTCCAAGAAGAAGAAGAAGAAGAAGAAAAAAAAAAAGAGTATGGAAGTTGCAGCCCTGGGTGTTGTATTATCTCGTGTGAACTCATCTTGTTTAGAAGCTGAATAAGTTTTCTTATATATATATAAATATATGATCAGTTTATTGTACTTATAACTATTTAAAATTATACACAGAAGACATTCATACAACAAAAATAACCCTCTCAGCGGGGAATGCGCCATTCACTATATATTTCATTCACTTCGATGGGAGTTTCCTTATTCTAAAAAAAAAAAAATGAATCACAAAATGAAATTACAAGCCTCGTCTTCAGTTAATCCAGCTTATCATGATTTCTCAGCACCATTAAAATGATGATTACATTCTATGCAGTTTAGGTAGTGGCCACCAGCAGTTACTCTTCATTTCGCCTAAAAAAAAAAAAAAAACTATTAGAATCACAACTTATGAGACTCTTTCCAGTAAATTTTCACATTCAACCGTGGTTATTCAGCAAGCATTTCTTAAAAAGAAATGTCTCCTCTTGTTTGTTTCTCTACGATTTCCTATAGCTCAATATTCATTGACTTGGCTTTTATTTGTTTGTTGTTGCCTAGTCTTGTAAATCCAAATTTAGCGAAACAATGAGCTTTTTGTTTTTTTCTTCTTTATATATCACCTGCAATGGATGAGCTGTCTCCTCTACCTTTCGAGCTTTTTGTCATGCCACAAAGCCTCTTTAATCTGGAATTTTCCCATTAAGGTGAAGAGAAAACAAACATAAAAAAGAATTCTCATCTAAGACCCTGGGCCCCTATTCCGGAACCTATTTTCTCTTTCTCCCTTTCGCTTGAATGGCAACAACCCTCGGCTGCTGGTCTAGACCTCGGGGTTGCCGTTTATAGTATTTGCCTCTCCCCTATTCTACATGCTCATTGGCATCAAGGCCGGTTAGCGACACTTACACCCCCGTAAGCAACTCAAGTTTTAAAGTGAGCAAGAGTAAGTAAGACTGCGTCGCAGCAGGTGTGCAAGCCATACGTCAATTCATACATACATAAATATAGAATACAAGTTGACTTGCTCTGATTTATACCCTGTTTAAATATATGAAAATTTATTCATTATAATACTGTACATATATATTTTTTTGTCATTTCTCAATTGCTCTTCAGCCAGCTTATGGCATCCTATTGTTTTTTTTTTTTTTTTTTTTTGTTTTGTTTTAGCTGTACAAAAAAATCGTTGGGTTGCGCATTTTCAGGTTTTATCTCCGGAACATTGCCGAGACGGGGGGAGGACAAGCAAAATAAGCGGGTAGGGCGCAAGTTTTAAGGCGCAGCTGCTAGGCCAATGCAAAGAAGTCTCAGTAGTTTTGAGTTAGTTTTTCCGGTATAGGATAGAACGCGCTTGGTACCATAGCAGCTACAAAGATGGATTTCTGCGGCGCTGGAGGGTTCGGACTGTCCCGTACCTTGTTACTTTATGCTAAAAGAAAAAACTTAATCCCAAATCTGATTGTAAGAAAAGCCTTGGCCAATTACTAAACCTTTTTTTTTTTTTTTTCAGCATTAGCAGAAAAAAGCAAAGCCCATTTACCGAGTAAGCGCCCTCACCAGGCTTAAGAATAGACGGAATCTCTCGCAAATTGAGAAAAAGAAAAAGATTGACCACTTGGCAAGGAGAAGAGAAGAACGACAACGGCATTGAGCTCAATGAAGACGAGAAATAATGACAGCACATGAGGAAAAAAAGAAACATAAGGGGAAACAAGTAAACAAGTAGACAAAAGAGCAAGACTAATGAGCTTGTTCTAGTAGGCTCGGGTCAGACAAATCAATGCGCAGGCACGAACATAACGCCCTCTCCCCTCTCCCCCTCCTTCTAGGTTAGTGCGACGGGGGGCGCGGCAGCAAATTGCCCACGAGCTGCCGTTAAAAGAAAGATAAGCGGCGCCAGCAAGAAAACCAGCAACAGAAATAGTAACAATAGCAGCAAGACCCAGCAATAGAAACAATAGCAGCAACCATAAAAGCACTAGAAGCAATAATAGCAATAGCAACACCAGCCTTTAGAAGCAACTTGGGACAATGCACCATGAATAATCTCAAACCCATCTCACTTTGATTCTAATAAATAAGCCTAAACGATTTATTACTACTATCAACCTATAATCCCAGATTCATAAAAGAAAAAATAAAATTTATATTGTTTTGTTTATCAGTTTCATGCTACCTCTGTTTTATTTTTTTTGTCGAGGCTATAGCCATACTACTGTTAGAGCATTTAGCTCCATAGATTGTGTAAGCGTAAAAAACAACAAAAAGAGAACCTCGTTACTATCAATAATCAAACGAAAGCCTATCAGACGATTCCAGTGACTCTCTGTGCGCCTAAATCTAGGCTGCCATCTGGCCCGCCTTCCTTGGTTTGTCCTTGCGCTTGCTATACTCTATTTCTTGAAAAAAAAAATTTACTTTCATGGCTATACCTAGTTGGGCCAACAATAAGACTCATGCTGCCTCCTTGAGCCTGGCATGTATGGTGGCTGGGGAGGGGCGCGGCTTTGTGCCAAACAAATGGATCATCTGTTGGAGAGGAAGAGGGCTCCCGCCCGATCGTTACCAAGGGTACAATTACTATATATTTGTAGGCGGCAACTGTAGCAAATGCCGAGACTAAACTGCTGTCACGAGCAAGCTGGTTTACTCGCTTTACTACTTGTGGTGTTTGACAGCTGGCCGCATTTTCGCATTGATGCTAATGTATACATTATTATTATTGTTATTTTTGTTATTATTATTTTCATTATTGTTGTTGCTCTTGTTGCGGCTACTGCTGCTGTGGACCCTTGATACTCTCTACCTCGATAATGGCTACACGAGCTGTATCTCTTTTTTTTTTTTACTATCGTAAATGTATTGACAAGTCGCAAGATTGAGTAGCAGCTTATTATCGGCCACGTATCACCAGGCTCTAGCAAACTCTAGCCTATAATTAGTGTCTACAAGTAGTCTGCGTGTGCGCTGCATATGGGCCAAAAAAAAAAAAAAAACAGCTCAAATGATAAAATTAACAACAGCCATAAGGGGCCACATCACCCTTTTTTTTATTTTTTCTCCAGAGGGTGGCCATAACTAAACACAAGGGCTGTGACGTTATTCTTTTCGAAATGTACGTCAAACCCACAGGCCGGATCACTAATAAGAAACTATAGGGTGAGTAGAGCATAATAGTTTTTTTTTTCCATCAAAATTAACATTTGCTTGTTTCGGAGAGCCCTTATATACATGACTATTTATAGTAAATGTATATACTCTATACTTTTTAATCTGCTCTAGTCGCCAATCTGACAAGTGCCGTGCAAGGCGAGAGACTCTCCTTGAAGTTGTGAACAAGACCTATCACTGATCCCACAATAGCTATACAATCACCAAATTAAATATATTATTTTTATTTTCCTTCGTTTTCCCGTGTTAGATGAGCCGAGTAGCAAGTACCTGCGAAATACACACCCTCAAGCCATCTATACTTTACCAGTTAGACCATGAGACTGTACTTTGGACGCCATGGCTGTTTATAGATTTTGTTGCTGGCTCAAGATCTAGCCATACTATAGCAACTTTGGGTATATGTATCTTTATATATATATATATATTTAGCAGCACGTCTGGTGGTAAACGAGGAAAAAACCTAGACTCTGTAGAAGCTCTTATGCTTGGTTTCAACCAACGTTCTCCTGAACCCCCTATACTTTGTATTAGTAGTCAATTTTGGCAGCATTGGACACTATAATCCACGTGCACACGCCAACCTTCAAGCATAAAGAAAGCACCAGCAGGCAGCTATTAGCCATGACCATAGAGGAGAAGTCCTAAAGCACTGGTCGTAACTTTGTATATATAAAGTTAAAATTATAATTTAAGCGTGATGTGGTCGCGGTCATAACCGAATTGGGCAAGACTAAAGCCCCTTTCTCGCCTAGCTGAGTTTTATGCCCGCATCCTAGAGCAGTTTAGCCAATTTACAGCAGATCAAAAAAAAAAAAAAGAATCATATCAGTCCACTATTATCATAGTAACAGTATTAGTAGTAATAGTACCTGGTTATTTTAGGTGTCCCATGTGTAAAAATACACTGACAAGACACTAGGCCTACCTGGGGCAATTTGTAGCGCCCGTGTACCCCCGTAGGCGTGGAAACTCGGGAAGCCGGGATTTTTCCATGAGCCGGAAAGCTCTTTTGTGGAGGGAGCCCGGTAACCTGGTGCAGATGTCTGGTTTTCCACAAGTGCTAAGGCAGTAAAAAATCCTTGGTCTCCTGGGCTGCCAATTGCTCGCATGCTTGCCAGTTTCTAGGACATGATCATCTCCCAGCAGTGTAATTATTCTACTATTATCATTTGCTTTAGGACTTTGAATGCCTCTTGTTCTCACACAAACTTTCTCGGTACGTAACTTTAATGAGTAGAATTGAAAATTAATAATATTAAATAAAAGTTAATATAAACATAATATAAAATTATAATTAAACAAAAGTTATAGTATAAAATTATAATCATCACTTAAAAAAACCACTCAGTTAAAGTTGTTGTCGCCACCAAAGTCAAATTTTTTTAGAGCAAAAGCCCTTGCCCCAAGCCAAGCTCGGAGGCTAACTCCCGCTACAGTGTACACGCATACCCTGCAGGCAAACCTTAAACAGCTGGCAGTTTATCTGGTCTAAAAGGGGCCCATACATATATCTATTCTATTACCCACGTTAGCAAAGTCAGAAAGAAAAGGGATTTGAAATGGTGAAGGCTTATTTCTCACAGAGTAAACGCGGTAACCGAAACAAGGAAGCCAAATCACATCAAATTGCAGTCTTATGGCGGTCTAGATTATATACCCACAGCAGAAGCAGCAGGTTTTTTCTTTTTTTTTTTTTAAAAAAAATCAAATAGAAGAGAGTGGTTGAGTTCCTGCGACTGCTTTTGATTGGTCGAATTGCCAAGAATGTTTTGATCGTCGAGAGCCGGACCGTCGGGCCGAGGAAGTGAAAACAATTGTGTCGCTGCACGCTACAAACGCACTTACGCGCTCCACGCAAGTGACTAGACATGGTAAGACTTGATGAGCCTGAAGGGTCTGGTAGCATGAATTAGCAAATTAATCAAACTTAGTCGGATTAATCCAACCCTCCATTTGACTGAAAAAAAAAAAAACGAGCTATATATATGTTGCATTGGCTACGCTTTGTAAAGAACCTGGTTGAAATCATCTCGTTTCGAAACCCTTAGCAAAAGATTGGGTCAATTTATAATTTCTAAAAAGCCGCGAGAAATAAATATGCAATTACAAGTTCAATCACAAAGCCATTAAATCTTTTTTTTTTTGTTTACTCGGAAACTATATCACAATGTTCAACTAAAGCAGCATCAGGCCCTTTCGTTTAAACTATCAAAAAAAAAAAAAAAAAAAAAACCGAGGCTACATTCAAACATCAAAAGCATGAGTAGTGTACATGGCTTTGAGTTCTCTACATTTTTAAAAACCTGAAGCTTGGGAGAAACAGCTGTAGCGATAGCATGAGTCTAAAAAGATCACTGCACGTCTAAAAGCACAAAGATCGAGAGCGTATGTTGGCAAACTCAGTATCTATTTAAAATTATACCGTCATATTTCTTTCTAAACTTGTCTAGTTACTTCAACGTAATCTTTATCTGTTTTATTATAATTGGCCCATGTGTTTATCAAGAGACTACAACTATATATAGATTGAATAACCTCAATGTTAGTAGTAGGGTCCAATTCAATTGAACTGCGTGGGCTCGCAAATTGAGTATCTAATCTACATACTTTGCTCTGGTCAGTGCCTACACTGTTCACAGAACCCGCTTGCGCTTACCACCCGGCTTTGCTCAGGAAAACAAACTAGGTGGCACAAAAAAAAAATAATCCAAAGTTTTTTTTTTTTTTTTTTTCATTTCAATAGTTGGACCCTTGTTTCTCTGTATCAGTAAAGCGACCGATCTGGGTTGCCATCGTACTTGATGACGGCTAGAAACTTTACGTTCTCCCCCAAAGAGGGTTTTTTTTTATGCACATGTCTGATTGAGAGATATCTTTTGTATAAAATAATTTTTTTTCACTCTTGGTGAAAGAGCAATTCTTCACCTATGGCAAAAAAAAAAAAGGACCGGTAATTGAAAATGGTCAAAGAATAACAGCTAGAACACTCATTTTTTGCGCTACTCCTACTTCCCAAAACCCCTACAAACTAACTAGATGAGAAAGTCTAGAATAGTAAAACCATGCCAATATACTAAAGTCAACAATAAAAATTAACAAAAAAAAAACCGGAACACCGTTAAGAAGTACATTATAGAAGCGTAGAAAATTTGCAACAAAACGAAGTTATCAATGAAATATCTGTTTTTATAGTGAGGTTTCGGCGTGTCTACTGGTTCAGAACTTCAGTGGGCTAAAACCAAGAGTCTCACCAGCTTCTAGGTAATTCAGAAAAAAAGACCGACATGCTAAGTTATGATAGGCAATTGAGTGATTGCATCCAAAAAGACGCCAGGTTTCAAGATACATATTGATTGCCAAGCTTGCCAGTCAAATTAGCTAAAAGCATAATTAAGAATATCACTGACAAGCCATTCAAAGCCCGCAAAAGAAACTTCCAAACCAGGGTCCACCATTAATCGTTGCTTTTTATTTTTGGGAAATAGTTTGACAAAAAAAAAAAAAAAGTGATGAAAACCAATGACAATATATAAAAACCCTTACCAAGCCCTTTTCGTAAGTTGAAATTTTTAGCCTGAGTTCATTCCTAAAGAATAAATAGGCATTAATGCAAAGATATTTATTGCAGAAAGCGAGCTCACACTATGGGATCGGCTAGAAGTAACTGGCCAGGCACAGCGCAGCAATTGCAGGAAGAAAGAAAAAGAATAGAAAAATATAATGCAGACAGTGTTTGCAAATCAAGCAGCAATTTGACGGAAAAGCAGATGAATTTAACACAGGCATTGATATTTAATATTACATACTAAACACAACTAACAAAAAAAAATTATATATAGAAGGAGAGAACCTGGAACACATTTAGATGTTAACAAAAAACTAGCCAGATATTCCATACACCAGCAAATTGAAAAAAAAAAAAAAACCAACAACAACAACCAGGCATCAAAATGGTCTTAATCCGTACTACATTGTAGAGCATAGCTTGATTACACTATGAGAAGGAGGCTCGTGTGCAAGATTGCTCTAGCTTTATTAAAGCCTCTATTTTTTTTCTCGTCCCAGGCGTGCGACTACCATGACTCTCACGCCCATGGCTGAGCCTAAAATATATGTTACACGCTACGTTTTACTTAGTTCCCAATTTATTTCGTCTTTTCGGGCAAACACATCTAATAATATATATAAATATTTCTGATTCATAAACTATTTGTAAATAACACTTGGCATATATAGTTGTGATAGCGCCGCGCTTACAGAGTAACGCCGTGCTTCTTGTTGATCTCCAAAAGCGTCTTGATAGTATCCACGATGCTCTGCTCTAATGTAATGTACTTAACATCGAGGAAAGCATTGGTCTTGGAGTTCTCAAATTGCGCACCCTTGCCAGCGTTGCGCTTGCCGGTACCAGGCTTACCAACAGGGATCTTACCCCTAAGCTCAGGGAAGTGCTCATTGGCAATATCGAGAACATCTTGGTTGCTGTGAAAGCCAGGGGTCGTGAAAAGGCGGCGACCAGCGGCCTCAACGGGCTTTTCAAGAGGCACAACATGCGCGAGCGCAACGTCGCGGACGTCAACCCAGAGAGACAAGCTTTCAGAGTAGCTAAGAGGATCCTCGGCCTCCTTGCTATGCAGAAGATCGTAGATAATCTTACTGGAAGTGTTAATATTGTCAATACTGTCAACTTTCTGCAGCAGAGGACCGTAGATTATAGGAGGGTTAACAGTGGTACCAGTAAAGTTAGGCTTTTCCTGCTCGATAAAGTCCCAAAAGGCCTTTTCCGCAAACTTCTTAGAACCACGGTAAGAGTACGAGAGATCGGTGGTAGCCTGTTCCCAAGTAACGCTAGCCCAGACTGATTCATTGTGGACAAATGTGGAGTCTTTCTGCTTGTCCAAATTAGAGATCGCAGCAAAAGAAGAAGTAATGACTACCTGTGAGACCTGGGGCGCGTGCTGCTTAATGGCTTTTAGCACGTTAGTAGTACCCTTGATAGCAGGGTCAAGGAGTTCCTTGACGGGTTCGCTCTTAGCAGCAAAAAAAGGCGAAGCAGTATGAAGAACAGCAGTAATGTCCTTATCATCTTGAAACGCAGCGTCAAAGGCGTGCTCCTCTTGAATATCAGGGACAATCACGGCTTCAACTGGCTTGCCAGGGTACTTGGCAAGAATATAATCAGCCTTGGGTTGGGAGCGAACCGAAACCTTAACGTTGTAGCCACGGGCAACAAGAAGATCGAGAACGTGAGAAGCGAGGAAACCAGTGGCTCCGGTAAGGAAAACTTTTTTATGAGCAGGGGACATTTTTTAAGGAAGAATAGTAGTGGTTAAGAAGCACAATTGATGATAATGAGAAAGAAGAGAAAAGATATTTGATAAACATGATAAATATGATGGTATTTATACCAGCCCGTAAGAGGCTTGAAAATAACAGGGTTAGGGCTGCCATTGATGATAATTACAAATACACGAGCGAAATTGCAAAAGCACTCAGCACCAAAATAGACTGACAAATTTAAGGTCTTTGAAAATATTATTTGTAAGGATTAAAATTAAAACAATTTAAAAAAAGACGAGACCTAATTCTCAGTTTTGATGAGGGGATGCGTAGGACTTGAGGTTCAGCCAATTGTTAGATTTGACACACGGGGGGATTCAACGTCATTGAATAACGAAATTCCAAGTAGCCGTTGGGACGCCCGTTTGACTATCCTCACCGAGACAGATGTTTTAAAATTAAATGTCTTCTTTTTTTTGTTCTTATTTATTTATCTAGTTTTTTTTTTTTTTTATCATTATGTTTCACAACTTTTGGATATATGAATGAGAGTGATTAAAAACCAATTGAAGCAACGATAAAAGCTCAATTGCTATCAATTCTTTTGAGAAAATTACTACAGATGCATGCGAGTGAATATTTTTTTTTACTGGATGTTATTACAACTCAGGTGGATCACGAATCGTCGTGTGCGCTGTTAATATTTAACCCATGTACATATAGATTTTAAGCATTGGTTTTCTGAAATAAAGCTTAATACAGTTGATAAAAACCACTATCATGCTTTAGGAACTAGATCCCAATTAAGTACTTTTGCAAACCTGCTGTTTTAGGTTCACTACTGTATTTGGTCTTGTGCCACTCACCGTCAGCCTTGTGTTCCATTACATAAGCCATTTGTGAGCAGTAAAATTTTTTCTCCCAAATGACGTAACTTCCAAGTCTCAAGTCTCTGCCAGCCTCCCAGTTTCACAGGCTAAAAAACACACACACACAACAACAACAACAACAAAAAAAAAAAAAGCACTGACAACAAGAGATTCTTCGCGTTTCTTCTTCTTTTCTTTCTACATCCACTCCATCCTCCTTCCATCACACAAACCATCCAATTCACAATGGCTGAACAACAACAGGTTCCTACTTTTAAGCTTGTCCTCGTCGGTGACGGTGGTACTGGTAAGGTATGTAATAGCACTTACTCTCACACCCCCTCCTTTTAGCACACACTGCTTTTTTTTTTCTTCTTTTTTTTTTTTTCACGTTCACTAACACGCGCCCCCTCCAGACCACTTTCGTCAAGCGCCACTTGACCGGTGAGTTTGAAAAGAAGTACATTGCCACCCAGGGTGTCGCTGTTCATCCTCTTGGTTTCTTCACCAACTTTGGTGAGATCAAGTTCGAGGTCTGGGACACCGCTGGTCAGGAGAAGTTCGGCGGCCTCCGCGACGGCTACTACATTAACGGCCAGTGCGGTATCATCATGTTTGACGTCACTTCCCGTATCACCTACAAGAACGTTCCTAACTGGCACCGTGATCTTGTCCGTGTTTGCGAAAACATTCCTGTCGTCCTTTGTGGTAACAAGGTCGATGTCAAGGAGCGTAAGGTCAAGGCCAAGGCCATCACTTTCCACAGAAAGAAGAACCTCCAGTACTACGACATCTCTGCTAAATCCAACTACAACTTTGAGAAGCCTTTCCTCTGGCTCGCCAGAAAGCTCGTCGGCAACCCTGCCCTTGAGTTTGTCGCCTCTCCCGCTCTTGCTCCTCCTGAGGTCCAGGTTGACGAGGCTCTCATGGCCAAGTACCAGAACGAGATGAACGAGGCCACCGCCCTCCCCCTCCCCGATGAGGACGATGCCGATTTGTAATCTGCTTTATATTGATGTAACAAGAAAAAAACTCGCATTGATTAGATGAACTACCCCTCACCTTGTAGCAGTGTGTCTCGTAGATGATTGTTTGTTGACATTATTGTTGTTGTGTCCTGTTACCTTTGTGTTGCGCAGGTGGAAAATTTTAATCAGGGTAAATCATGTTCTTCCGTTCTGCTGGCTTTTCGCAACCCAGCAAACACCAAACATCACCAACATCAAACACCATAAATCATTGCAGCAAACCCCATAAAGCAGCACACCAGGGATTCACCCTAGCACCCGCACATACGCACTTCAGTTTGAAGCACCGCATGTCATCTGTAGTCATGGCTCCACACTCAGATTCTGGCGAAGACTCTACTGCCACCCACCTTCTCCAGCTCGTCCTTCAGCAGCTCGAGCTGCTGGATCCGCCCCCCTCTGCGGCCTCAGATACTGCCAGTATCTCCAGCATTGACACCGAGTCTTCCTCGACCTCCTCTGCTAGTGTAGAGATTCTTCTTAATGACCAGGGGATTTCCAACTCGTTTCCTTCTAGCGTCGCACAAGCCATCAGGCATGTTGTCGGCAAGCTCAGTCTCCAACGTAACTCCCTAAGATATTTACCCACCAACTTCATGGGCATGGAGCAGCTCACGTACCTTGACCTTAGTTTTAATAAGTTTACACAATTTCCTGCAGTTCTCACTAAACTTCCGTCGCTTGTCATTCTTGACCTCAGCGGCAATCAAATTGATCGTCTGCCCACTAATATAGAAAACCTAGAGAGCCTCAAGATTCTTTCACTTAGTTCCAATCGCTTTAAATATCTCACCCCTAGCATCCTGGACATGCTGGAACTTATAGTCATTCAGGTAGACAATAACCCATGGGTACTACCACCCCCTGAATTGATGCTTGACAGCAGTTCGCGCTCAGAAGACCAGTCCGAGTGGTTCGACAAAGTTAAGGGCTATGTTGCTAGCAACGCTGATCTCATTACAGAAAAGCTTGCTTCAGAACCGCTTTCAGATTTTTATGAAACGGAGGCAGACTCCACTAATACCGCTCCTATTGCCGAGGTTGAAAGCAACATTGCTCCGCCGCCCGAGATGCGTGACATCTCGTCTATTGTCAACTGGATCAAGTTAAGCCAAATGTACAAGAATGATCCCACAGAGTCTGACACATCAACGGTCGATTCAAGCGAAATGCATCAACCACAGCCAAATGAGGGTATGCTGACTATCTCGTCACGCGCCGCCAAACGTAGGGGGTTTGTCATCAAAAAATCTCAAAAGGAAGGGTCGGGACAGTTGGCGCCGTCAATTAAAACTGCACGCGACTCACTCAAGTTATCTCCGACTGCACTTGCATACAACCCTCCCGAAATGCCGTCGCTCCCCGTGCCCAGCGTGCGCTCGCACATGCGGGGCCTCTCGCACGACAGTGTCATGGAGCCGGCCAAGCACATGGATCGCAACCCGGTTGACGAGCACAACAACGGCGCGGCAAATTTTGATGGAGGGCGCGTTGGCTCATCAAAAATTTCCCGCGAACGAAGTCATTCGGCCTCTGCTACCACATCGCCCGAAAAGGAGTCCATGTCCGGCGCGTATTTCCGGCGTCTGTCTACGCTAAATGAGGAGAGAAAACCAACTACGCCACTATCATACCTCGACGTTGAAAAGCGCGTCATTCTCGCTGCACGCAACATATTATTTGCGCTAACTGAATTTCATAGCACTGTGCAGCGCTGCAGTCGTCTGTGCAATGAGAAGTATGTCACTGTGCAGCTCACAGAACGACTATACACTGGCAAGTCGTACAATGACCACCTGGTTTCGGTCTTAGAAAAGCAAGGCGTCATAATAAAACCAGGCGAAGAGCGCTCGCGGGAAGAGTCTATGAAGGCGGTTAAAGCAATTGTCAGTACTGCTGTTAATTCGATCAGTAACTTCAAGGAGCTGGCCAAGTTCTGCCGCGAGCACATCTATGGGTTCACCGCTACGATCGATGTAAAGTTTATTCGATCCATGATTCTTGTCACGTACGGTTCAATCAACGAGTTGTACAACAGCTGGAACATTCTTAATGAAACGGTTGACACCGCTCCCGGCTATAGCGAGCCTGTTGATTCTTTCATTCCGCGTCAATCGTCTAGCTCGTCTTCAAGATCAATTGGCGACTTGCCATTTCCGAGCTTTAATACGAGCGGCAGCGGGAGTACTGTTGGCTCACCACTCTCCGGTACTTTCCCGCTCAATCCACTGCAAAAAGATTATTCTGAAATGGACCAGGCATTGTACGAGGGTCTTGAAGCGGCCGCAAATGCAGCGCGCGCACTACTCGCGCAGCTCACTGATGCAGTTTCAAAGAACGCTATTACCGTTAACGCGCAGGTCTCGAGTGCCATCATTGCTGCCCACGTCAAGAATTTGACCACGCGCTGCTCTGTTGCGGTAGAGGTTACTCGCAAGCTCAAGGATCGTCTCGATCACGTTCGTCGACTACCGTCGCTCAAGTTTAGCGATCGCAAACTTTTCTGGGATGACATGAATGCGTTTTTAAAGGGCATCATTGCCATCTTGTCGACAACAAAGAGTGCCATGAACGATCTGCCCTATCTCAAGGGTACGCAGAGTTTTGTTACTTTGACTAAACTTACTAAGGAGCTACCACCTCTGATTGATTTATCTTCGTACAAGGCCATGATGGGCGATCCCACGGCAACCGCTCAGCAACAGCACCAGCTGCATCCCCCACCGATTCCCATAGATACAAACGGTGCAAATCTGGCGCTGTCAGCTCCGCCCACTACTCCTCTTGCCGCAGCGCTTGGACCCGCTGCCATGGCAGTGCTGCCGTCACCGCCCGCTAATAAAGTATTTGCGCACTCGCCGTTTATACCCCCGGTTGACTCAAGCGTCACGCTTGCTGGCGTCAGTCCTCTCAGTCCGGGCTCCGCGGGCGCTGCCGGCACGGCAAATGGAAACAAGCTGAGTCCGTCGCTAGGCGGAGACTATAACGCATTTACTTAGATTTTTGTTTGGTTTATATTTATTAGTATTATGATTTAAGAAAGTGATGTATGATGTTCGTTAGACAAGTAACTTGTGGTTTGGGCCAGATGCGCCGAGAACTCTTGTAAGAGGGCTGTATGTCGTGCATGTTTAACTCACCGCGGAAAAAAAAAAAAAAAAAAAAAAAAAAAAAAAAAAAGCAAAAACATACCGACGACGCCATAATCCAACGATAAATTCAACCAGATCAACTGCGATGACTACGACCTCGACACCACCAGCAGTGCCACACGACATCCAGGCGGCCAGCGACTACATCAACAATCAGCTGCTTTCACGCGGTTACATTTCGCGAGCGGACGAAATTGTTTTCAGCACACAAGCGCTAGCCGACACTGCAATCAGCACCAGCCCCGGCGCGCCTATCGGTGAGACCGGCGACAACAACGCAACGACAGATGAGTCTGAAAATAGCAGAGCAGTTCCCACTACACGGTTTGAGCGGGCTATTGATAATGACCGCAAACTTCTTGAGCTACTCAACACGCTGCTCGAGACTATCGCGTCAGATGCGGCTACACATTCAACGCAGCAAGCCGAGCTGGCGGCTCGCGAGCGGGAGCTTAAAAAGGCCGAAGAGCGGCTTGCGCAGTTGCAAAGACGCAATGAAGCACTCGATGCCCAGCAAGCTGTTGCTGCCCGTCAGCAGCGCCAACTAGAGGTGACGGTGCGCGGGCTTGAATCGACACACAAGGCACTAAAGGAGGAGCTGGTCAGGGCAAAAAGCGCACTGCAAAGTGGTCGTGAGCAATTTGCAAATGAGCTAAGGAGAAGAGATGTTACGATTGCGGCCCTGAAGAAGGAACAGACCCTGCAGAGACGCGTGCAGCCAAGAGGCTCAGCAACAACGGGTGCAAAGACAGATGCAACAGGAGGAACCTCCAACATGACGGGCGTGAGGGGCGTATTCTCAAAGTCGCACAACTCTTATACACTTGATATTAATTCCAGTGCAAGCGGGAGTGATTCTAATGTTAGAGAAAAGCTTGGAGTAGAGTTGGATGCGGCAGCTGGAGGCGCCCTGGTGCCAACAGTGCGTGCGCTGGCCGCAGAAAACTCCATGCTGGCGAGCCTCGCTTACAAGACTCGGCTTATTGCAGAAACCCTGGCTGACCAGGGCTTTGTTGACCCCGGCACGGATCTTAGCGCGCAGGAGCTTGACAACATTGAGGCGCTGGGCTATGATACATTGGCACTGCGAAGAGATGCAGGGGACGGAGAGGGGAGCAATAGTAGTAATAGTAACAATAGCTACAGCCGCGACTTAAAGGCGTTTGCGGCGCGTACAATACAGCGCACGACTGAGGTGGCGCAGCTAGGTGACGAGGTGCTGGCGGCGCTGGGTCGGCTGGCAGCGGGACTGCAAGGTGCGGATGTGGTCCCCGCTGCCGAAGTTGCGCAGCGCGACGCGGAGATTGCAGAATTGCGCGCGCAAATAACAACCGTGACGGCAAACTGGCGCCAGGCAATCCGTACGATGGACGAGTGGAAGGCTGAGTTCCAGCGCCGCAGCTGATAGGCTAAGTTTCGGTCAGCGCTGGTAGGTTCCGCTAGGAAAGCCAATATTAATACAATCCTAGCGATTGGCCATTTTGGGAAGTGATATTCCTAGCCTGATAACGCTGGGTGCATTATTTCTGCCAAATTGAAAGCACAAAATTTTTCTCCGTTTTTGTCTAGACAAGGCTGTCAACTATCAATAGATTATTTTTTTTTTCCTTATTTGTTTATGACTGGTTTTTCTCTTCTCTCCTGTCTATTCTCATCACCAGCTTCTTCTTGAGTAGCTGCCCGTTATCCTTCTTTTACATCGCCCTAAAAAATTCTTCCTATTATGTCGACTATTGAACGGGTTGTCCAAACTGACACCAGCTCCGACGTCATGACGCCGGCAGAGCTCGCCAATGTTGCTTTTCTTGCATGGTCATCATTTTCCATTTTTCTCATGATTCAGGGCGCCGGTCTTTTCTACTCGGGCCTTTCCAAGCGCAAGTCGGCCTTGACACAAGCGGCACTCTCGCTCATCGTCACTGCTGTTGTGCAAATTCAATGGTTTGTGTGGGGCTACTCCCTTAGTTTTGCGCGAAATGCTAGCAAGTTTATCGGCACGCTTCAGTTTGCTGGCTTGCACAACCTTACGCGCGATTTCAACAGCGTGCCTGAGCTTGGTAACGCAGTTTTTCAAAGCATGCTCGCGTGTTTGACCGCAGCGCTCCTTGTGGGGTCTATCGCTGACCGCGCGCGGATTGTTCCCTTGGTTGTTTTTATTTTTATTTGGTCCACGATCGTCTACGATCCGATTGCTTGCTGGACGTGGAATAGTAACGGTTGGGGTTCCGTAATGGGCTATCTCGACTACGCTGGTGGTACCCCTATTCATATGTGTGCAGGAATGACGGCCCTGGCATACAGCTTTATGGTTGGCAAAAAGTACGAAGAACCCGACTTGCACCGGCCTCACTCGACCATATTTGTTGTGATCGGCACATGTCTGCTCTGGGTTGGCTGGTTTGGCTTCAACTCTGGCGCAAACCTGGTGGCCACGCCGCGCGCGGTGCAGGCGCTGCTAAATACTCAGATTTCCGCTGCGGTTGGCGGATTTTCTTGGGTTGGACTCGATTTCCGCATGGGCGGAAAGTGGTCTATTGTTGGCTTTTGCTCAGGGGTGATCTCGGGGCTGGTGTCAATAACTCCCGCCGCTGGGTTTGTCCCCGCGTGGAGCGCGCCAGTGTTTGGTGTTCTTGGTGGTGTGCTTTGTAACGCTGGCACCAAAATCAAGTACTACCTTAAAATCGACGACTCGCTGGACGTGTTCGCCGTGCATGCGGTTGGTGCTATGGTCGGAAACGTTCTGACAGCGCTGTTTGCTTCGGTGGCTATTGCCGGCTCGAATGGACCCGAGAACGACCCATTCCGGGGCGGTTGGCTCGACCACCACTACATTCAGCTGGGCTACCAGCTAGCAATCTCTCTCGCGGCTGCAGGCTACTCGTTTGTAGTCAGTGTTATAATTCTGTACATAATCCAGTACATTCCGGGGCTGCACTTGCGCCTCACGCCTGACGACGAAGAGCTTGGCATCGACATTGCGGAGCATGATGAGTACGCATTCGACTATGTGGAGCTCTATCCAGACTTGCCCCTGGACGACGAGATCCTTGGAGCGGTTAAACGCGATCCCGCGGCACAGGGAAGCTTTGTTCATGATGGGGAAATTCCACTGCATGACCTAAGTGTCACCAGCGAGAGCGCGGGCGACAGCAATACGCAGAACCCAATATATCTGTACAATAGCGGCTTGCAGCCCGGGTATCACTCGGCTGGAGAGCAATATTCATCTAATAAGAAAATGAACCATCACCATCCGCACCATCTGTCGAGCCACGAAATGAGTAAAAATAATACAAACACAATGTCGACGCCAACACAGTATCATCTTCATGGGCGACCCGGCAGTGTGCGGTCCGTAATGTCCCCGGGCCCACACGACGCTGACAAGTACAGCCACCCCCCGCACCACCCTCGCCACTACGAGCCCAGCAATGATAATAATAACAGCGATAATAACAACACTAGCACTAGCAATAATAACTATGGCCAAGCCGGTGCCGCCGCAACAAACACCAGCGAGGAGGAGGCCGGGCCAGCTTATAGACGTAACCACCGGCTCACACAGCCACAGCCCACGCAGCCTCAAACATTTCTGGACGGGTTGACGCGCATGCGAAGTTTAGACAGTAACGTATCGCCAACCGCGGCCATTTAGTATTGCGCGCGTGTGCACTGCAAATGACCTTAGACATGATTGCCAAATAAATAAAAAAAAGACAGTTGATATATGAACCACGTAAAAATATAATAATAATAATAA
>JAJMRT010000371.1:9525-23472 GCA_030558065.1 Geotrichum phurueaensis | reverse complement strand
AGTAGCTGCACCTCGGTCTTCTCATAGATAGCTCTAATACTCATCACTCGCTATAAAAAAAAAAGAGTTAGTAGTAGAACTAATTTAAAAGCTGCGAGCACTCACAATCAAAGGCTTGTCTGTTAGAGAGATTAAATTTGTTGACCTTGAGGGGCTCCGCGGTAGCAATAGGTGCCTTGCTATACTTCTTGACAGACGGGCTGAGCCTGGCTAAATTATAATTGCTTTAGAGTTAGTTGGGTAATATTTTGGTAAATAGAGTTGTACTCACTGTCTGCACGGCCTCGAGCCGCAATAATAATGAATGCTGGAAAGCTGGATGTTATGGAAGACACCAATGGCCAGCTTCAGTTTGAAGACATCTATGGCTAAACAGGTCATACGCTGAAGTGGCTACCATCACTGTAGCTTTCTTCAATCAAGTCAATACTCTAGAAGGTAGCTGCCTCGCCATAACATTTAGATTGAAAGTGAAGCTTTATGCCACATTCGTAATGTTAATAAAAAAATGAAATAGCAAGAAAAAGATTGAAACTCACTAGTTATGTTGCCTCACCAAGGCACATATTTTTAGGTAATGAAATTTGCAGAAAACCGAGATCAAGATATCGGCTTGAGCCTGATAGGTCTTCCTAATTTGCAGACTTCTAGCTCCTTCAAAAACTGGTATTAATGCTCAAAATGCTGCTACTAAAATTATAAAAGTTAGATCAAACAGAAAGATTTTCACAGTTTTGCCAACAAGTTTTCCGCTACTCACTAGAAGTCTTCATACGCGTCGCGTCTTGATTTCACTGGAAATTCACATGAATCTAAGAACACATTACTGTGTAGTAAATCCTAAAATTGTCAGAATATTAGATAAAACATCGCAGTAAAATTGAATACTTGCTTACCGTTGCTGTAACAATACTATGTCATTTGCGACTGTCACTGCTGTCTTTCTACGCGTTGACGCGTGTTAGTTAAATTGGCTAAAACAAAAAGAAAAAGGAAGGAGAAAATTCAAAACCAAACATACTGGTGTCAAATAAAAGATATTACAAAGAGCTCTCTTCTCACGCAAATATCATTCGTAATAACATTAAAGTGAAAAAGTGGTAAATCTTTGTGTGCTGTGATAAAAAATGATAGTAAAAAAAAGTGGGAAAGGAGGTTGAGAAAAAAAAGAGCAAAAAAAAAAAGAGAGAGGAAAAAAAATTGGTTGGCAGTTCAGTGTCCCCGACTACAACATAAAATAAAATCGCTTGCGTTTATTTGCCAATTTCCTTTCCGTGCGTAGGCAACCAGGTTGCCATGGTTTCACGTAGATTGGCATTTGCCAATGATGCCATTGATATAGCAAAACAACCGAGCAACTTGATCTATTAAAAACGAGACTGGAGAACATGGTTAAAACATGGTTAAGTTTCTGACCACCAACCAGTCTTTATCAATTGGCATTCTTTTTTTTTTCGCTTACAGAACAATATCCGATTCAGTCAGCAAGGTCAATTGAATAACACTGCTTCAAGTCACTCTATTATGAGTGCTCAATAGTGCTGGTTGCGCGTTGGATTTCATAGATATTCTTGTTGACTTTATATAAAGTAGTATTAACATCTCAATTCCCTTGTAATCAAACTCTTTAGCTTTTCGCTGTCTCCTCCAGTTTATAGTCTGCCGACGTAGCTGCTACATATATATTATACATTCAAGCAATCTCTCACAATGGTAAAGACGTAGATTCTGTAGTGCGGGTATTTTGGCAAAGATGATGGACCACCCATAGCCCAAGAAAAAAGCACTTAAGGCAATAGCACTCATATCTCCACTGGTCCTCGTTATCGCTACTCATGATAATTGTTTGATTCTGGAAGCCACTTACGCTCAGGGACCAGCACTAAATCCGGCAAGCTACTGTAATGCTAGATCCGATCAGGGCTTCAGTGCTGATGTTAATGTTTTTGTCAACGGTGTCGTGCGGTGCCGGCAATCTCAGCTCCTTAGGCTCAAGTAAGGACTCGATCACACTGTCGCTGTCAGATGTCGTTTTCTCTTCATATTAGGCTTTAACAACTTTAATCATCATCTTCTTTCTGTACTCGCTAATCAGCGTTGAAGTTTCAAAGTTGAAAATAATTCGGCACGAAGGTTGCTAGCAGGTATGTTGAATATCAAATGCTGCTGGTTTGATTCATTGCTGTTGATGCTACATTGTGACCGCAGAGAATTGTAATGTGAGTCTGGACAGCTCTTCTTCGCACCAGTTCAGCAGCCAACAAAAAAGACATCAAAATCAATGGCGTACAGTATTTAAGCGTAAGAAAAAATCAAGTAAAGACGTTGCAAAGATCGTAAAAGATGTGTTGAAAGTAATCGACTAAAAGAAACAAGGAGGTTAGGAAATGAAAGAGGTAGCAAAGGAAGAGAACAACACTCACTAATCAGGCACTGATAAAATTAGCAACGTAAATTAAAGACATGTAAATAATATCACGCTTTAAAATATAGCATATCGGTGTTCTTCATGCTATTGATGAACTGCGGAGCAAGATGAAGGGAGGTGCAATAACCGCTTAGACATTTATCAATGTAGCACGCCACAGTTTAATTTGATTGTCACCAAATTTAATCAAATTAAGATCAGGCAAACAATCTATTCATTCATATAAATTTCATAATGGTTTAATGTATTGTGTAGATGTTGTGAAATGTTGTCGTGCTGGTGGTTGATGGTTGGTAAAGAAGAAGAGGAAAAAAATTGAAAAAAAATTGAAATCAAATCAGGAGGAATTGTGGTTGCAGTTTATTTATCCCAAAGCAAAACCCGAGATCTTGCACAGCCGCACTATTCACCAACACAGAAAGTTAGCCATTTTTATTCTCAGTCCGGCAAAATTCCAAACTTGAAGAGGAAGCTAGTAAAACGAGAGAAAATATCAGAACGATGATTGTTATCTACTAATTGCTTAAACAAGCATGAGAAACAGGGATTACTACAAGGTGTTACCTGTGGAGTCAAAACTCAAGTACGACAAAGCTAGGATGTTGAAGAGCCCCGTGACAAGCTCCAGGAAACACAAACCAGCACTGGGCCAGCAATGTGCTAAGGATGCAAAAGAGAAAGATAAATATTCAATGAAAAAAAAAAGAAAAAGAAAAAGTCTTTTTAGCAAGAATCTACTCACTTTTAGAAGAGATAAAGAAGATGGAACAACGAGTTGTGAAGTGAGAGTTGCTTTTCATACTGCGCTTGCCTACAGTATGTTAAAACAAAGCTATATCAATTTTGAATCAAAAGTTTAAACTATACAAACAATTTACGTAGAAAAATAAAGATTAAACGCAGTGAACAGCGCCATCAGCATGTGTGTGGCATTCAGTTCCAGCAGTTGCAGTGGTTGTGACAGAGTCACCACTGGAGGGAGTGCTAGAAGGTACGACCGAGCTCTTAGCTTCTGAAACCGAAGAAGTTTCTGTTGCAGGAGCATGAACATCAGAAGAGGCCTTTGAAGCAGCCTTGTAGTCACCAAGACATCCAATCCCAGGAACAGAAATATCGTAAGTGTAAGCTTCAATTGCAAAGTAGCGAAGGGTTGCACTGTTGCGAACAGCCAGGCTGTGGTTGGTCTTTGCAAGTTCCAAACACTCTTCAAAACTATCAGCATAATGACCAGCAACTAACTCGCCCAAACTATCAGTGTGAAAAATACGGTGCATTAAATCACCTGCCCAAGACGATGCAGTCTTTGAACCAGACACAGTGTAACCGTGGGAGCAAAGCTGATCGTTGTAAATTCTAGAACTGTAGGATAAGTCACAGATGACAGTTTCGTCAGTACCGTTCTCCCCTCTCCAGTGACCGGCCCAACCATCATTTTTGCAGTTTCCATCAATATCGTCGCAGCGAAACAAAAGGTTAGATTTATCACCGTCAGCTATTCTGGAAAACCACCCGAGAGGCTCAGCAGAAGCAGCTTCACCAAAGTACCGGATAAAAATTTCAGAAGTGTTACCAAATCTTAAAATGTGATCTTTGGCGTGGGAGGCAACCTCATGAAGATCTTGAAAAGCGCGAAGAAGTTGGTTTTTGTTTGTAGCATTGCAGGACTGGTGAATGGTATAAGTATCAACTCTTCCTTGGTCCCAGACGAAGGGAGTGGCAGTAGCCGTGGCAGCTTTGGTAGTTTTTGTGGAGGCAACAGACTCAGCTCTGGCAAAAAGAGGAAGAGCCTGGACCTGGGAGGCAATAAGCGAAAGCGAAAGAGCAGAAAAAGTGAACTTCATTATGAAGGTAGTGAATTGAATATTGGTATTTGCTGATGAATAAAAATTTCAATCAGCACTGCCGGCTTACTATTTATACTTGATATCTTAGTCTATTGCTTGTGTATTGGCGGTGACAGAGTTGTTAAAAATGTCTATTTTGTAGTTTATTCTAATCTTTGTTTTGGGCCTTAATATGAAAGATCAACGGTCCAGGCTCTAAAATAAAGTTGGGGTCCCTTATAGTTTATTTTGAAGTTTGTAACCTCAGTGAAATATTCGACAGGTTAAAAACCGATGAGGTGCAAAGGCTTTCTAATAGAATCATGACTCAAAATTGCCAAGAACTCAAAATTCAAGACAGTTACACTACATTTAAACTAGTAAGGTTGTTAGACCATGACAGTTCCCATGGATTTTGTTGGCTTTTCTCTAGGTGTTGGCATGTTTCTGTTTAACGAGAGTTTACGTAAATTTGAAAAAAAAAAGCCTCCATCCATTATGTGAGAGTTTTAGAAAATTAAAATACTAGAATCAGCTCTTTCACAGTTGATTATCAGAACATAACCTGTCCCCTCCAATATTCAATCTAATTTTTTACTGAATAAATGTACTGTCTCACAGTTTTTGTAAATTAGTAGTTGGGTCTGAAGCGCGCCACTATTGTTCCTGCTTACTCCCCATGCTTTTAAGTTTTACTATTTTGAGTGTAATTCCCGTAACGCAACACTGACAACGTGGGTTTCATCACCCTTGTAAGGTCTGCTAAAAATCATCAAGCCAAAAAAGCTAGTCGGCAAACAGTACATCTGAAAACAATTAATGTTGCCACTTCCTCACTCGTCTCTCTGACAATTGTTTTAACTGCAGCTACACCCGTCATCGTAATGGTAGAAGCTAAAATCGTCATTGTGTTGCTGTTAGTATGCAGTTTTGCACAAGCTTTGAATTTTGAGTCATGGACACGCGAAAAGAATTCCGACATTGCACCAGGAAGGTTCATTGTGGAGTTTGATCACCGCGTGGAAATGTCTCCCAACAAGCCTTCAAATCCGGTCAATCAGGTCTCTAACCCAGAGTTGCTTACACAAACGGTCTTCTACAACCAGGTGCAGTCTCTTGGACTTAAGATTAAGCCGGTACGCAACTTCACGTCAAGCTTATTTAACGGCGCTTCTTTTGAAATTTTGAGTAATACCAAAAATTATTCAGAGCTCCTTCAAAAACTCAAGGATGCAGGCAATGTCAAAAGCATTTGGCCGGCGCGATACATCAAGCTTTTTGACAACTCGGCGACTTCAAGAGATTCTTCTATCTGGAATCCGCACAATTTTACAGGCGTTGAAACTCTCCACAAACGAGGACTTACCGGAAAAGGTGTGAAAGTAGCTGTTATTGATACTGGCATTGCCTACACACACCCCGCTCTCGGAGGAGGACTGGGACTCGGATTCAAAGTAGAGCGCGGCTACAATTTTGTGGGTGATGGTGCTCAAGTTGATGAGCTAAACCCAAACAGGAACCCATTTGACTGTCAAGGTCACGGAACTCATGTTGCCGGAATTGTTGCAGGCGCAAGTGAAAAGTTTACCGGAGTAGCACCTAATGCTACTCTTTTTGCCTACAAAATATTTTCTTGTAGTGGCAATCCCACTGATGATATCCTTGTTTCGGCTTTTGAAAAAGCTTACTTTGACGGCGCCGATATAATTACTTGCTCTGTTGGCTCTGCAGGCACCGGCTTTTTGACAGATCCGAGCTCAGCATTGGCCTCTCGGATTGCTGAGTTAGGAATTTTTATTTCGGTTGCAGCAGGCAACGAAGGCAAAGTCGGACCGTATTTTCCAAGCAGTCCAGCGTCAGGAGAACTGATTACGTCAGTTGCATCTGTTGAAGCAAGAAATATTCTTTCCTGGAAAGGGTTTGCCAAAAGTACTAACGATATTTTCACAAGCTTCGAGTATGTGACGACAACTGGCCAAGCTCCAGATATTTGTGGCACTTTTGATCTTTTGGTTTTCGAGACATGCAGTGAGCTGAACTTGCTTTTGAAAAGCAAAAACAATCATACAGCTATTCTTTTTCCAGCAACAGGTCACTGTGTGGGCCATTCTTATTTTAATTGGGCAAAAAACCTAGGATACCCGATCGTCTTAAACTATCTGACGACTAAGACAGCACAATTTGTTTATAACCAACCAGCAATGGCTGCAGCTTTCCAGATTTTGCTCTTTGGCACAGCAGACTACCGCTTTGGAAAATGGGCAGTCAGTCAGAAATCTCTAGGCAATAAAGTCTCAATTGAAATTCTAGGGAAGACAAGTCAAGTTGCATCGCCGTACAAGGATGCAGGGCTTCCCAGTATGTTTACTACCTGGGGTCCAACTTACGAAGGTCGTTTCTATCCTGACATTGCTGCACCTGGAGGAAAAATATTTTCAACTTATCTGAATAATGGATACGCAATCATGAGTGGCACTAGTATGGCAACCCCGTATATTGCTGGCGTTGCTGCCCTTTATTTTGAAAGTATCGGAGGCCGGCCGCGTGTTACTAGGGCCGGCACAGATCTCAGAAAAAAACTTATCGGGTCGGCTGACTTGCTGAAACTGTACACAGGAGGAATCAATGACTTGGAAAGCGATACTGCACCCATTATACAACAAGGTTCTGGTATTGTAAATGCAGTTCGGTTACTTGAAATGAAGACAATAGTTGACAGCGACCCAGCGGTTTCGCTGGTTGGTCAGGAGAACATAGAAAAAGAATTTACAATCAGAATTAGAAACATGCACAACACGGCAAAAACTTACACCATCAAAAACTTTCCTACCATCACAGTGTATACAAAGAAGAAGGACGATACTTCTACTACGTTCTTTCCGCCTTATTCTCACGAGCAACTGGAGTTGAGCCTTTCGACGAATCAGAACATCTCAGTTGCACCAGGCATGACGCAAAAGATTAATTCCAGGTTTAAAGTTCCGCAAGGAGTTGATTTTAGTCAGTTTCCTGTGTTTCAAGGAAAAATTCTTATTGAATCTGCCGATGAGACTCTAGGAGTTCCCTATGTTGGTATTTAAAGTAGATTTGTTCTCAGTCCTCCAAATACTAACATCTTTTAGCTTCATTGCCTATTAAGAATGAGCTTTGGACAACGAACAAGCCAGAATTGTACGTTTTGTCAGCCAATGGTTGGAGCTCAGTAGGAACGGGGCCTTCAGAAATCCAGACTGTTGTGTACTCGAAAACTTTTACACCAGTTTTATTTTACAATATTGAAAACGCAGCTTCATATTTAAACTTTGGGGCAAGTTAGGAAGCATTTTTTTTTTGTTTTGTTTTTGGGAACTTGAAAAATTAACTTCATGACAGCTTGTTGACAGTTCTTTCTGCATTGACAACTTCAGTTACCCATTGAAGGTTGAGAAGGATGGCTACATTAACTCTATAGGGTCACTTTACAACGAAAAATTTCCCTTTTACTACGTCAGAAAAACCAGCAGCGATCTTGTGTTTCCCTTTAACAAGTTTTCCAATGGAACGCTTATCCCCAATGGTTCCTACAGGCTTTTTGGTATCGCTTTGCCATACCCTAAGGATGTAGTTACGAGCGAAAGATCAGATTTAAATCTGCACCTCTCCGATCCGTTTGAGTATCGAAACGAGGCAACGCCTCATCTACCAACAATCCATAAGGAGCTCACACTTAATGGTGACATGGCCAGTTACGACAGCTCTAGCCGGGGTTTGAACTCGCCTTACGATACAATCTACGTGAATATAAAGGTCAAGAGTTTCTCGGGAATTAAGAAAGGCGATGCCGCATGGATCACTCTACCACAAGAACTTGATACATTTCCTCCGCCGTTCAGAATCCGGAAAAGGAATGGCGTCGACATTGGCATTGCCTCCGTGGACACGAAAACAAATGAAGTCAGGCTTGAATTTTTCAATAACCTTAGGGGTCCGTATGTGGAAGGAAATGTCGAACTTTACGCAAAGTTCAAGCACCCCTATACCATCTTGCCTGGCCGCAATTTTTTCAAGTTTGTGAGCCAGGGGGTACCAATATACAGATTTCTCAACTATAAAAAACACGCAGAGTCTTTCCCTGAGGTCCGATGTCGAGCAAATGGTCACTTTGGGTGGCTAGATGTCTACATACCGACTGCTTCCAACTGTTGGTCTAGCGTGAAGGTTACGGCTGCCAGCCCAGCAGGGTTTACTACGAAAAAGAATAGGGTTAATGCCGCAACCGCCATTAGCCTTGACAACATTGACTATTCCACAGCCCAAACTAGTCTGAACGATACGTTCTACTCTGCACAAACTGACACGGGCGGCGTGGCGGTAGAGCTCTTTGAACACTCCAACAACCTGACAGACTCAATCATCACTAGCTTCCCATTCTACTACATCTCAGGTCCCAAAGCTCAACGAGGGTTTGTTAACGTAAGAATGTTTGCAAATGACAAGGATATCACCTACAATCTGGATTGTCGGTTTGACGCTAGTGGCATGTCGGGTGTCGGGTTTACGTTCAGTGAAGTGTAGCGTAGGTTTGGTTGGTTCCTTATAAATAGCTAGAAAAAAAAAGTTAAAACTGATAATAAAAAGCAAATGTATTAACAGATATGAATAGTCTAGTTGTCATTGTCATCGTCGGACTCATCGTTGTCCTTGTTTTTGGCGGCCTCCAGCGCCTTAGATCTCTTCTCAGACTTACGGCGCTCCTTTTTCAGCCGCTTGCGCTCTTCAGCACTGATCTTTCTCTTGTTGCCCAGCTCGGCATCTTCAAATTCAAGTTCATTAGAGGCGTCGGCAGTCTGGAAAGTTGAGTAGGTCTGGGCGGGCTGGTCGCTCTGTAGCACCGGCGGCAGGCCTCTAAGGCTGCGCTGAACGCGTTTCAGTTGGTTGAGAGTGTTTTCGTTCTTAGTGAGAGCGCTAGCCAGACTGTCGACTAAGGTAGAGTTACTGTTGGCGGCAATGGCAGCCTCGGCAGCGGCGTCTAGTGCGCTCGACGACTCTGCGGCGTCAAGGTATGCGGTGATGATCTGCTCGGCCTCTTCGGTCGACGCAAGCTTGCTGGAAAGAATATGAAGAGCAGTGGGCTCGGCAGTGTAGCCTCTAGTGGGTCTCGAAAGGGACATGTCTGTGTGTGTATATGTAGATAGCAGAAGATCAGGAACGGATCCGGTGTGTTGGTCGGCGGGGGAGAAGTGTCGCGATCGTGTTTGAAATTTCAGAAAATTTTTGAAAGTCCCAACGCCAAATGTACCCTAACCCTCTGTCTTTTCCTCACCGCCATCTTCTTCTCCCCCTCCTACCGCACACAAGCCCGGCACCCGACAAGACCATCATCGACATGCTTTCGCGCCTCTTGAGACCTGTTGCAGCCACTGCTGCTCGCATTACTGGCTCCGTCGTTAGACAGCCTACTACCACTAGGTGAGTTATTTTTTTGTTTGTATCCTGATTGCCAATCTTTTTACTAACACATACGATCTAGAAACCTCTCGATCCTTTCGTCGTCCAACGCGCTGTCTGCGTTCCGTGCCCAGACTGTCGCCGGCCCCGCTCCTCTTCCTACTGCTGTTGGTGTTCCCACGTCTGTTAGCATTTTCGACGCGCTGCAGAAGCGCTGGAAGTCGCGGGGTAACACGTACCAGCCCTCTACCCTCAAGCGCAAGCGTGTCAATGGCTTCCTGGCGCGGTCCAAGTCGCGCGGCGGCAAAAAAATTTTGGCCCGCCGCAAGGCCAAGGGCAGATGGTACCTGACGCATTAGGCGCCGACTCACTGGCCGTAAATCTGTTGTTGTTTTGCTTGTAAATATTGAATGAATGTATTGTTAAATGTCTCTGTTCCGCCCATTTCGGTTCTTTTCATTGGCTGAGGCCTTTGAAAATTTTTTTACTTTTTCACTTTTTTTCATTTCCCTTTTTCACTCCACCACCACTGAACTACTCTTCCCATCAAATTAACCACCCCGGCACGCTATTCACTATGTCGCTAGCCAGCTCCCTCTTCAAGTCCGTCTCGCATCTCAATCCTGGTCTTTCCAGCTCGCTGAGACCTGCCACCGCGCTATTACAGGTGCCCACCGGCGCCCGCTTTGCGTCAAAAAAGGCTGGCGACGCTGGATCCGGTAGCAAGGCCACCTCAAAACAGATTGCCGCGCAGCGTGAGCGGAACCTCGCACAGCAGCAGATCAAGCGCCGGGAGCAAAAGAAGATGTCGCGTTTACGCCTTGAGGCCAAGAGCTGCCTGAACACACCGCTGCACCTCGACACCCTCACTGCGCTGCGTTACCTCAGAGCCGCTGAGGTCGGCCAGCCCGGCGAAACCACCACCATCACAATGAACGTTAGAGTCGTTGCCGAGCGCGGCGTGCAGCCTCTTTTTGGCTCGATCAAGTTTCCTAAGTCGCTTGACTCCGACCAGCGGATTGCCGTTTTCACCCTTAACCCCGAACTGGCTGAGCAGGCTAAGGCCGCCGGCGCTGCTGTCGTGGGCGGCGAGGAGCTCATCGATGAGGTCCGCAACGGAAACATCAACTTTAACAAGGCGCTTGCGACCCCCGATATTGTCTCTAAGCTGAGCTCCGTTGCCCGTGTGCTTGGTCCCAAGGGCCTGATGCCTTCTCCCAGAAGAGGCACCGTTTCAAACAACATTGTTGATCTCGTGTCTCGCTCTGTTGGTGTCGTCGATTTCAGACAGGGCGGTGTGCCATTTGTTTCCGTGCCTGTGGCTAAGGCTAGTTTCACCGACGCCGAAGTCGTGAAGAACCTTATTGCTGCCATTGATGAAGTCAGAGCCGCCGCCAACCGCGCTGTGTCCAAGAAGCCCGTTGTTTTGGGCCAGACCACTATCTCTTCCACGCGGGGCCCGGGTATTGTGATTGACGTCTAGTGTGCTGCAGTTGCTCTTGTCTATTTTTTTTTGTAAATAATGTTAATATATCTGTTCTGTGCCATATTGTTAAGATATGTAGTTGAGTGCGTTCTGTTGTTAAAATTGAGTTGATAAAAGTAGTGAATTCTGCGGGTTCCTTGTGGCTTCATGTTTTCTCCCACTGCCATCTTCCCCGTCACCACCAACCATGTCTACATCAAAGACGACGGACGTAAAATTACCCCCTCCAGAGTCTCGAGAGGCCGTTCTCACGCGCCGCTATGTTATTCTGCTGTTTGCCCTTACACTCGGTCTTATTGGAGTACCGCTTTGGTACTACACCACCCTGATCTATCGCGCACCCCTGGCGTACGACAAAATGGACTACTACGACCAACACATGAAAAACGATTTGCACATCGAGACTCTTGTTCATCTCAACATTGGCGACGAGTTTCCAGACATTGTGCCAGCCACACAGCTTGTTGTGGACCGTCGTCTTGATGCGCGGTTAGGAGATAGAAACGGCTGGCGCCTCAGGATGGCCAAGGGCTGCGTGCCTAATGAGTACTGCGTCAATCTCTACGTGGCCGACGACGTTACCCACGCCATCTCGGAGTATGGCCGTGATATCTTCATCAGCTACACAGAGAACATGCTTGCCTCAAACCAGATACCCGAGCTCATTGCTGAGACACTGCTTGAGTATGTGTTTGACCAGGAAATTGACCTGTTCAAGGGCGTCGATGACGAGACATCGAAGAAGGTCATTGCCTACTCGCCTAAATACCACTTAACTTTTTCGCTTTTCTCACAAGGTGGCTCGCCCGTATCTTGGGAAATTGCCGATGCGCTGGAGTCCTATTTTATGCCGTTCAAGAACGAGCTCAAGCGTGTGGCAAACTTCACGATTGACACACAGGTGCAGTTCTACTCGACTTTGTCTGTGGCGCCCAAGCAGACAGAAGGCAATTTTGTGCTTACGCAGGATGACCTCTCGACCTTTGTTAATTTTGCTGAGTGGAGTCTGTCTAGTATTCATTCATACCCAACGCTCAATTTTATCTTGTTTATTCCCAGCCCAGCAAACTCGCCGCTAGTTATTCAGGGCTCTCAGACCAACTCGTTCCTGATCCCACAGTGGGGCGGCGTTTCGATTCTGAACACGGACGTGACAAAGACTGCTCATTTGACCAAAGAGCAGTTGCTGCCGGTACTTGAAACATTTACTTCCCAGTTGTTGTCATTACTGGGTGCCCCGACGCTGCCCAAATCGCCCATTATCCGCATTGACTCTTTGTCGCGAGTTTCTACACTGCGCGCGCTTCTGGCAGCATCTTCGTCGCTGGGATCCCTGCACCGCCTGTCAAAGTCGCTGCCGGACATTGCAATTCCCAAGTCCGTTCTAGCATCCGTGGACGCCTCGCTTGGTGCCATTTCACAGTCGCTGGCTGCTCTCAAGTCTGGCAAATGGATGACGTCCGAAGCCATCACGTCCGCGGGGGTGGCCATGTCGCAGGCCCACAATGCATTCTTTGAGAAAATGATGGTGCAGCAGGCATTTTTCCCCGAAGAGCACAAAATTGCTGTGTATCTGCCGCTACTGGGTCCTGTATGTGTTATGATTTTTCTTGGTTTAATGCGGTTCAAAAAGGAGCTCAAAAACTGAGAGAGGTCATTCTCAGATTAGTATGTGTTCTATAGATGCTATGGTCGATTATTATATTGTTACATTATGTCTGTGTGTATTTACTTTGTGTCACCCGTAGGGAACTTTTTTATCAGCCGGTAGAGCACAAGTAGCTGAAAAAAACTCTCGCCCTGTACCTTCCTGCTTTCCTTAGACGAGCTTTTGATAAACGCTGGGAACGTCTCGTGAACGTGAATACGAATTGTCTCCTGCCGTGAGGCCTGATTGGTGATATATGGGTGATTGCGCGGTAGCTTGGCCAGCAACGTCTCAAGCGCAATGTATGCCTGGCCCAGATCTTGAAGCTCTTCAGAATCATACCTAAATAAGTGGTCAGTCATATGTAACCCGAGACAGTTGCGACGAGTTTTATACTTACTGTGTCTTGATTTGCAACTCCACATCGTGTAGCCTCTCACCGTAAAGTATCAGTTTTGCAAGAAAGTCCTGACATGTTAGCAATTAGTTTACTCAAGCACTAAAATACTGACATCATACCTCCATCTCACTAAGCTGTGCCTTCTCCTGAATCAGGGAGTCTGTCTCGTTTGCTGACGTCTCAAGCTTTTTTTGTACCTGCTTGATTTCTTGTTGGAACCCGAGGATCTCAACCTTGATGTCCTGCACCTTCGGCTTGCCCTCAGCTAGTGACATTCCCAATCCGACAAACTGACCGTAGTCTTCGTTGATCAAGTCGACGAGCTCCTGTTCGAGCGATCGCGTCCATGTGCGCAGCTGGTCCTGTATGTCTTCAAGGGTTTGGTACTGGTGATAGCCAGCAAGAAACTCGTCGACATCAAAATCCGGCACGGAAAAAGACGAGCGCTCAATCTGCTTTGCTGAGGGCAAATCAAGGGTATCTTCTTCTATCGATTCGGGTATGAAGTATCTGTCCATGATGTGTTTGTGCCTCTTGTTCGGTGTTTGAGTTGCCGTGTCTGTTGAAAGGGCAGCGACTCTGAGTTCGGTGTGTTGGCAAGAACAGGAAAGCACCTAACCCTGAACTACACAATTTCGCCTGATCAGGTAAAAGTCGCGTCGCGACAAAATAAAAGAAATAAAAAAAAAAAAAAAAAATATCGGCTCTTTTTTTTTTTTTTTTTTTTTTTTTTTT
>JAJMRT010000370.1:0-23449 GCA_030558065.1 Geotrichum phurueaensis | reverse complement strand
TTATCATCACTACGGGAGCGCGCACCGCCACGCCTGAGTTTAAACTTAAGGATCTATCCTCTAAAGAGGCCAAGGAAGCACACAAAGCACTGGCCGCTAAGGTTGCGGCTGCAAAGCATATCGCCATTGGGGGTGCTGGCCCTGTTGGAGTTGAACTCTCTACAGACATCCGCGAGACTTTCCCTGACAAGAAGGTTACTGTCTACGCCGGGTCCCGCGGTGTCATGAGTAAAGTTCAGCCTCGCTTTGCCAAAGAAGCCGAGGAGCGGCTTAAACGAGACTATAAAATTGAGGTTGTGTCAGGAGTGCGCGTAAAATCATCAGAGCCGACGAAAAACGCTGCTGGTGAGGATAAGATTCTTCTCACTCTAACTGACGGCTCCACTAATGCAGAAGCCGATCTATACATTCCCGCAAGTGGCGAAACACCCAACACTGAATTTTTGCCTAGCGCCTACCTGAATTCTTCTGGATACCTTGATGTTACGCCGCAGTTGCGGGTCAAAAACACCAAGCCCGCAAACGCCCGCATTTATGGACTAGGTGATGTGACCGCATCTTCTGGTGGTGTGGTTCATGACTACCTCTTCCAAGCCCAGGTATTAAAAGAAATCTTGTTGCAAGAGCTGGCACTCGACGAGCTGCCAGCTGAGCCAATCACGACGACGCCGGCTGGCAATCAACTAGCGTACGAGCCGCAAGACCCGTTGGCTAAAGACTTTGTCGTTACTTTGGGATCGGGTGGTGGCATTGCCATGTCAAAAGGCTGGCGGTTACCGTCGTGGCTCGTGGGTTGGTTACGTGCGAGCGACATGGGCCTGAGAAAGAGTGTAATGTTTGCTTCTGGCAAAAAGACGGCTTAGAATTTTGGTAAAGTAAAACTGGAAAAACTGCTGGGGAATATTTTTCTTATAATCCACAATACAAATTGAGACCACATATAAATAAAAACAAGCAATTATTCTTATATTTTCAAAATGTGACTTTATTTTTGAACAAACTGCACCTTTTGATCTACCAAAAAACTTTTATCTCAGGGAGACCAAAAAGTAGAAAGTACACAAATCATTAATAGTATCAATATTAATCTATAGTTTTTCAGGCAGCATTTATTTTCTTTATGAATTTGTAGTATGTGAGGTTAATGGTCTCGCTCTTTTTTGGGACCAAACGCCTCTGCTCAGCTTGTGACAATTTAGATTCAATTTTTTTCTTCTTTCTTTTTTTTATAAAGTCAATTTTTAAGCTTTAGATTTTGAGCAATAAGCTTTAGAACCTAAATTTTGAGTAGCTGATTACTGGGATACAACTTTTTCCGTAACAAATTTGGTTCCTATAGAAATTATTCCGTTCCACCCCTAGATCATTAGATTGTTCGCGTCTTGATCACATTAAATTCAATAGCACTAACCATGCACCTCATACTCGTAAAAAAATAAATAAATAACTGGAGATTTAAATTAAATAGTGTTCTGGCTATCTATACTTATGCACTACATCTAGTTTTCCTCCTTAGCAAGCTCCTTGAGGCGGTCGGCAGTGTCGGCAATAGTCTCGTCAAGGGTTCTGTACTTAAGCTGCAGGTACTTTTGCGACTCAGAGTTGTCAAATTTAGCAAAGTTGGCGGGATCAAAGGAGCCGGGGACACCAACGTTAGTGAGACCCTCAGTGTATTGGGGTCGCACCTTGCGCAAAGTATCGAGCATGAGCTGGTTGTTGGCAACGCCAGTCGAACTAAAGCAGCGCTTGTTATCAAGGCCCGCGCTGGTCATGGCAGTAATGTGGGTGGCAGCAACGTCGCGCACATCGACATAAAGCAGAGGCGAGCCGGGCAGCTCCAGGTCGCCCGTGTTGCTGAGCACGCCCTGGATAATCTGGTTAGAAGTGTTGAGGTTCTTGAGCTTCATGTCGTTGATGGGCGGGCCAAACACATAAGGCACTTGGATAGTGGTGATAGTAAACTTAGGCTTCTCGGCCTCAAGGAAATCCCAAGCTGCACGCTCGGCAAATGTCTTGGAAGCAAAGTAGCCCAACACGTTGTCAGTCTTGGCTTGCTCGTAGGTTATGTTGTTCCAGTGTTTCTCGGTGTAAACAAAGTTGGGATCGGTAAGGTTAAAGGGGTATTGAACCATAGCAGCAAACGAAGAGGTAATAACAATTTTCTTGACATTGACACCATACTTTTGAGCAGCAGAAAGAGCGGACTTGGTACCATTGATGGCGGGAATCAAAAGTTCCTTCTCAGGGTCATTGCCCTGGAAATGGAAGGGCGAAGCAGTGTGCAACACGTACTTGATGTCCGGATGGGCCTGGAAGACGGCATCAAATGCAGAGGGAACGGAAATGTCGGTTACAATTTCATATTCAAAGCCAGGGTATTGTTTCTTGAGGAACTCACCCTTGGTATCAGAGCGCACAGTGCCGAGAATCTTGTAGCCCTTATCAGAGAGTTGCTTAACAATGTGGCCAGCAATGAAGCCAGAAGCGCCGGTAAGAAGAACTAAATCAGACATTATGGGATAATATTAATGTGAATGAAATGGGTGCAAGGTAAAGAATACAGAATATGAAAGATTAGAGAAAAGATTTTAGATAAATTTACAAGAATTCCCTCGCTATTTATTCGAAAAAATTTTCCGAGTTTGCTAGATTGCTAAAATTTTTATTTCCTACTTTTTCTGTATTTGTAATGTCAATTAGAAATATGAATTGACAAGCAATGGTGACCGTGAGACGTCATAATCGAGAGGGTTTCATTGAGAAAAATGAAAAATTTCTGCCGTTACAAAGTCCGCCGTTGTACATGCGCATAGGGAACCATCGAGATAAAATTTTCTTATGCACCGATGCTTTTCTTTTTACCAGTTGCCACGACTGGCTCGCCATTGTATCGAGTGCACAAAAAGATCATTGCACTTGAGAAAGGAAACTGTGAATTGACAGATTTCTTTTAAAGACATACTGATGCGGTGATCTGTTAGTTGCTATTCAAATTCCATTTATTCATAAGCCGACCGGTTTCTAGGAACCGGAAATACTATGAGCGGGAACCACACAACCCATTTTAAGATTATGTTTTCTACGGCAACTTTATTGAACTCGCCGCCACTTTAAAAGCCGAACTCCGTGACGAGAACAAAACAAAACAAAAGCAAAAAAAAAAAAAAAAAAAAAACTTAGAAATCAACACCTCCAAGCAGATCCAAGAAGTTGGATTTCAAAGCATATATTTTTTTTTTTTGACAACAACGCAGCTCAGAAATTTATTTGTATCAACTGTAATATATCAAGGAAAGACTAGAAATGTTTGATAGTAAATGATTATCTATCTGGATTTATAAGATACTAGCATGGTAGTAATCAATCTCACTCAATATAATGCACTGAAGTGACGATCATGTCGGGTTTCCCTTGCCACACGGACTAAGTTCGTGGAAAATTCGGTGCCATCGAAATAAATGAAATATATAGTGAATGGCGCATTCCCCGCTAAAGGGTTATTTTTGTTGTATTAATGTCTTCTGTGTATAATTTTCAAATAGCTATAAGGACAATAAACTGATAATATATATAGTAGTAATCGACATTAGGCGGTTACATTTCTACTTTTTCCGACCCCCAGTAGCAATCGTGCAACTTCATCAAGTCATCATGAAGGGCATTCTTTTCTGTTTGCATCAAGTCACGGCTGCCGCTTAGTTCGTACTTGCGCACAGTGCGGTACCTGATTAGCCGTAGCACCGTTTTTAGCTCATCGTGCGAAAATCCGCCAGTCTCACGTGCTTTAGCCAGCTCAAGGAGCGCCAATGAGCTGTTCTTGGTAAGGTCGTAGAACGCGAGGGAGCGTGAAAAGTCGACTGACTGTGGCGATTCCGAGATTGACTTGAGCATTTGTTGAAAAACGCGAATGTTGTTACCCATCTTCTTAAGCCCGTACTCGTTGAGATAGAGCAGTCCATCGGCAGCGGTTATCAACAGCTCGTCAATAAATTTTGCGAGGCCCGCTACAACCAGCAACTTGTCGTCTGCCACGAGAGACTCTGTCGTAATCGCATTGCAGTTAATAATTTCTGCATCTAGTTTACCAATGTACACGTCACGCTCTTCCGTATCGGCGTCCAGGAAGTATCTGCCCTCTTTCATCGTCTTATCTATGTAGTAGATGGTTCTGCACCTAAGGTCGGCCTTGAGTGTCAAAACGCATGTGTCTGCAAGCTGATCAATTGCCTCAACCTCCTTGTCAAACATGGAAACAGACTCGCCCGCAAGAGTGAGACCTACATCATCAAGAATAATTGCGTCGGTTGAGTGATCAGTATTTGATGATTTGAACTCATCAAGTAATACCCACCGCTTCCTCAGTTTGGTTGAGAGGTTGTTGAAAATGTTGACATCATCACCTGCATTATCCGTTTCACCCACTCGTCTTAGCTTGCGCAGCTTCACCGACAGCCATCGGAGTGATGTGACGAGAGCTACAATACTCTGGTAAACTGAAAAACTGAGTAGGTCAGACTCAGTGATAGGTGTAGGATTCTTAGTCTTCTGTGCTGACCGCTTACTGTGATAAAACTCAAATTCCTGCTTGTATGGCGGTTCGGAGCCTGAATAGTTATCATCGTACTCATATGGGTTTGTCGAACTCAACAATTGTCGGCTCTGTGGGTTAGCCACCCAAACAGCAGCGAGCTTACGTTTGGTCGTAGGCTTGCTCGGCCCGGAACTAGTGTAGCCAGATCGGTCGTCGGACGCCTCTTGGTAAACGACCTTAGACTCGTAGTGCTCTTTTACCAAAGTAACAAACCGCTGGATGAGTTGTAGAACCAGACCAGCATAATACTGTCTATATATATTGGAAGTACTAAGCAATGAACAAGTTCGCTGAATTAATTCCATAAAGGCCATCATTGCTTTCAGAATTGGTAGCTTGGACACCTTGTTCCATTTGGTTGAGTATTCAAACACGTCGGCGACAGTACCATCTAGACCACATAGGGTAGCCTCAAAAACGTTGCCAAGGGCCTGTTCCAGCTGGGGCACACAGGTAGTAATCAAAAACTTTTCGACAAAGTCATCACTGGGCTTAGGAGTTTTATTTGGGAAGATAGTCATCACCTTTTGAAAGAACTGCACAGTAGGCTCAATCATCACTCTAATGTTAACCACAATAGGAGTAACAATAAGTTGATGCGTTGAGCTCGATTCTAGTGGTAAGTATGGGTTGAACTCATCCTCGGCAAGATCCGAAGTGGCAGCAGAAACAAGACCAGGCACGGATTTTTCGAACGTCTTTTTAAGCTGTTCATGTTGTTCTTTTAGCTCATCATGGTGAAGATCAATATTAGAAAATTTAAAAAGCAATTTAGTTCTATCACGAGGTCTTCTGTCAAGGATCCCACTACCTTTAGTGAGCTGGAAGGAAAGAGACTGCTCACTAAGCGGCAAAGGCGTAGCCATAGACTTGTCAGTCACATAACTGTCGAGAAGCCCACTGATTTCGTTCTCAACTGCAGCATACACAGCCGAAAAGTCGTACGGGGGTAAAGCGCCCTGATCTTGTTTTCCAACGTCGTAAATAATCTGCGTTACTTCGTATATGACTCTGTGAGCTTGCAAGACTGCAATGAATTTTGAGTACAAAGTCCAAGTGAGGTCCTTCAGCGCAGCTAAACTGTTATCACCGGCCTCGAGACCAATCTCAAACATGGCATAAGGTGATTTTTTTGATGACGGCAGCGCCGTCATAGATTTTGGAAACCGCTGACTGACTTCCGCGATGGTCTTGTCAACAATCTTATGCAGCTCAACGGAAAGATCTAATGCCAAGATGTCAAATGTGTTAGACAGCCGGCCCAGCTTTCCCAGGGTTTCAATCACCAGTCGAATATAATAAAACGAGTTTTCTTCAGCATTTTCGTTTTGCAACTCAACAAACTCATTTTTCGATGTCGCCAAAAAGGCATCTAAAAGAGAAGTTTCTGAAAATGAGGAAGACTTTTCCGACAGATCAAACTTGATCTTATCTTCAAGCATCTGCTCAAAGTCGCCAGTCTCTCCCGAGCCATGTTTGTATGTGTGCCACCGGGTGTCGCAGTATGGTGACTTGAGATAGATATGATTGTTGAGCTCTTTAATTAAAACAGTGAAAAGAAAAGACTCTTGTGTCGCAAGGTACGCCTTGATGGGTTGCAGCGTTGCAATGTTTTGAAGATTTTCCTTCTCCGAAATTTTCAGCGCATCTGAGAGGGTAGAGTAGGCCGAAAGAAAGAACTTTTGCGAGATTTGCTGCTCTAATTTGTCGGGCACCGCTTTGAGTGTCTCAATGTCGTCAAGAATCTGAATCATTTGGTCATAACGATCGGAGCTATCACGCAAATCTTTCAACACAGAACGACGGGTAGAGAGTTCACCCTGTGCTTTGATTAGCAGTTCGCGGACGCCATTGACATTATTTTGCGAGCTTGCAACCGTCTGGACAACACTTCTATAGGAACCGATGGAGGTATTAAATCCCTGGTAGTTGTCTTGAAAGAACAAATGTTAGAATTCTAGCAGTCAATAGTGTAAAATTAAAACAAAAAACAGATTTAAAATTCTGGCCTTCACTTACCGTTAACAATCAGTTTCAGCATTTCCTGCAGTTCGGATTTGAGACCTTCAAATCGCGAGTAGTATTTGGCTTTTCCAATAGAACTGTTATCCATCAGCGACAATGCAACCTCTAAAGTATTGGAATCTTCTGAAACAAGCTCTTTCCACTCAATTGAGACTGCAGAAATGATATCGTCTAGCGGCATGGACGACGGCTCGGCCTCTGTTCCATTGTCAGAGTTGATCAGGCCTTGATGCGTAGAGAGCCGCCGCGAGATGTTGGAGTTAGGGACGCCGAGAGAGTAACCAGGTCTACTCATAATATCTTAGGGTAATAAAAAGAAAGACCAACAATGGCATATATTGAAATGCGTTTCGCTGGTAGCAATAAGAAAAACTATCTAGTTTAGACACGTTAAGGGTATGGGAGCCTGATTGACAGGTATTCAAAAAACAGTGGACTTTGTGTGATGGGAAAATATAATTTGCTGAGTCATAGATATTCAAAAATTTGTAATATTTTATAAAGACTATTGGAACATTAACTTTACAACATGAGACTGAAGAGTACAGTATATAAACAATTATGATAGCATGAAACAGATAAGAAAGAAATAATGAAAATTAAAGAGGATGCGTGTGTTTATGCTCAGACTGATACTGCTTCTGGTGCTCCAACATTTGCTGATATTTTTTATTGAACTTGGATGCAGCGCGCAGCCGCGGACCTAGGTAAGTGAACACCCAAGGTAACGGCATCATGACTAACCCGATGAAACCGAAAAGTGAAGACGCCCAATGTACGCCTAACTTATCATAAGTCTGAATAATAAAAAGGGGGAACACAGAGGCCATAAGATATCTTAGTAAGTTGTTGGCCGCTAGTGCAGACGCAAGAATGATAGGCGGATATGTGAAGCTAAAGTAAACAATGATACAAAAAAAGATCTGAAATATGGCTACACCAAAAAAGGCGCCAGAAAGACAAGGAACAATCCAGTGTATACTTGCACGAGCTGTCCACGCTTGCCAAAACATAGAAACGGGAAAAAGAATGGCCCCAATTTTGCTGGTCATTAGCATTAGTTCTGGGTCAGGCGGGAGCAAAGCGCCGTCGGGACTTTTGCGACCGCGGGTTCCATCCGCGTTTAAAGGAAACGCAATTTTTCGGTCGAAATATAAATAACTCAAATTAGAAATAATGAGTCCAATTCCAATACTAATAAACATAAGACTGGAGATGCTAAGAGACATACCATAGACACCTTTAAAGATTATTGGATATGCTTCAAAAAAGCCAAAGAGAATTGAAAAAATAAACGCAGAGTAAATAGATAGGAACAACACAATAGGCTCTTTATAAAACATCTGCAGAGGTTGAAGGACAGATACAACTAAAATTTCTTTCAATTGCTGCTGCCATTTGGATTTATGATGTTCTCGCACGAGCTTGATTCCACGCTCATGAGCGCGCTTTGCTAGAATAGCGGGTTTGAATGTCTCGGGTAGACAAAGTACAAGTGGAACCGCCACGCCACAGAACATTAGCTGGATCCACATGACCCAGTGCCAGGGTTTCGTTTTCATTGCAAAACTACCAACAATAGGGCCTAAAATTGTACCACCAAAAGGCGTCAGCGCAAAGACTGACATTGCGACTCCAACAACATTGCGGTCAAATATATCACTAATGTTGCCGCCAGCAACAGCCATTGCTGGTGACACAAAAATTCCAGTGAAAAATCGCAAAATAAGAATCTGATAGAAATGTTTGCTGAACGCCGTACCCAAAATAAACACTATTGCGACTGGAGTTGTTACAAGGTATATTGGCTTTCGACCGTATAGTTCCGACAGCGGCGCGGCAAAAATGGGGCCCACTGAAAGTCCAAGCAAATAAAAGGTGAGTCCTGCTAACCCCATCGTTTCTGAAACACCAAAGCGGTTCATTAGCTTATTGACGCTGGGGACATAAACTGAAGACCCGAAGGTGATGATCAAACACATATATCCAACAGTAAGTGTCACATAGGACTTTTTCCACAGCGGCCAGTTTTTGGGGTTGTCGGGGTCTGCGGCGTCGTCCCAATCAAGGTCAAAGAGAAGCGTGGGGGCGGAAACGGGGGTCAAGGCCAACTGAGTTCCTGCATTTTTACTGCAGGTATCTTCGTTATGAGTGCTGCTGTTACTGTCGTCGTTGAAAATTTCATTGTGGGCAACGTCGACTTTGTAAAGGACAATACCAGCATCTAGAGTATCATTGTTAAGGCTGTCAGTAGGCTTTTTCATTGCGCGCAGTTAATACAGTCAGAACGTGAATCTGAAACGGTATCATAGTATTTGATTAGCAAGAAAAAAAGGGACAAGGAAAAAGAAAAAGAGGAAATTAAACAACAAATCCAAATCATTTTATAATTTTATTAAAGCTATAAACTGGATTGTGTATTTATGTGAATAAAACCTAAATATTTGTCATTTCGATACGGCAATAAAACAAATCCCTACCGATCAAATATCTGCTTAATTGGGTTTTCCGAAGAAACTGAATTACCATTTTTTGATATCATAACATTTTGAATGCATGGTAATATCCCAACTACAATTATAATATGGCGCGTTTCTGCTATTTTGAAATCTGTGGCCTTTGCAGTAGTTACAAAAAGATCAAGCTTAGAACATTACCAATACTAATGTTTCTAGAGTAATTTGATTAGATGACAAATTCAATTGTAAAACTCATTCTCCTCACCGGCTAGCAAACAGATCAGCTGCCGCTAATACTATGTAATCTTAACCACCAATTTGGTAGATACTTGGAGTTTAAATCAGCTTAAAAGTCTTTTTGTTTAAAGAGAAAGAATCATGGGCCTGGCAATTCTTTTAACAAAATTTATTTGATGTGAAATTTAAAATATCTTTTCTAGTGGTAGGCCTTAATCATGCGAAAGGGGTGCCACTAAGCTAGACGATTATATGACAGTGCTCTGTATCTCATTACAGTCATTAATGTTATGTAGTAAAATGTTCTGAACAAAATATCAGTTGTTTTCAAATATTTTCTCCTGTGCTGGTTCAATTTTACGTTTGGGAGGTTTTAAATTGTCCTCGGTTTTTTGATGAGACTTTTGAGGGGTCAGTAAACTTTGCTTCGTATAGAGCTCGGTAAGAAACTAAACAAAGCCAGAGACACAATGTATAAACTATCAAAATTGTCTTTTTTTTCAATTTTTTAAATAATGAAATTGAATTAGTGATGACTAGAAAAATACGTTTGCCTTGCTTGTTGCGATAGATTGGCCTGTTACTTCTTTCTTACTGGTAGTATTCCCCCACATTTCATCGACCCGCTTTGTGATCCCTTTAGCCGTGCCCTATAAAACTCTGGCAGCCATACAATGTATTGCATCTACGCATTTATGCCACTAATAAAACAATAAAAAAAAACAATAAAAAAAAAACAATTAAAAAAAAAATTTAAAAATTGACTCAACTGAATTCAACTATTCTAATAAACCAACAAAATGTAAATGTCACAAAAAAATCAGGTCCCGCTTCTTAGAGAATCTTGTCATGGTACTTGCCCTTCCGAGACTTGTAGACCACCGAGCCAAAAAGCACCAGCACCTGCACGCCCAGGAAAAGAAAGAAAATAAACCAAAGGGAAGGACCCTCGGTACTAATTGCATTTGAAATGGTACCAGGAATAGATTGAATCAGCGACTCACTGTGCTGCTTAACGGCGTTGTTAATTTCCTCCACACGAGTCTGCAGCTTCTTCATCTCCTGATCAAGCTTGGCCTTTTGGCTATGATCACTCGACGAGACAGCAGAGCCATGCTCAAGTGCCCGACGCTGAAGCTCAATTAAGCTTTTGACGGTACGCTCAAGCCCAGTAATCGTCTTCTCAATGTTAGCCTGGCTCTTCTCATGCGCTTCCTGAAGAGTCTTGAGCTCAGCCCGGATCTCGCTGATGGCACCAGAGTCACTACCTTGAGAGCCACCGGGGAGAGAGTCAAGTCTTTGCAAAATAGTGCTTAAGGTTTTGTCCTCGCCGTCACCAGAACGGGGCTCAATCACTTGCTGTTGCTGCTGCAATGGCGCATCAGCCTGTGTCTGAGCCTTGGCCTGCGAGTCCTCACCAATAGGCGGCACAACATCGGCATAAACCTGTACTCTTCCAAGAATGAAACTATCGGCGTTTTCAGTGTTACTAGCGGTTACGCCAAAGTAGCCGCCCTTGTGCAGCATGATTTTATCAGTTTGGAAGCACAGATCGTCATTAATCATAATGCGGAAAAAGCCGGACTGATACGAAACCTTGAGTGTGTTCTTGTAGCCCGTGTTACGGTACTTGATGGCACAGTTAGAAAATGCCCGTTCAAGTGGGTTTCCAAGCTTGGCGTATTCAAGCGATTGATCGTTAAGATAAGCGCGAAGAGATCCAACGTCTGATTCGGGGTCGGAGCCTATCGAGTCAATAAAAATACCCAGACCATCCCACTTATCGTTAGCACCATAAACCGGGCCGCTAGTACCCATCTTGGTTGTGTACCAAAGTGCGAGACCTCCACCGGGGTTGATGGGTCCGGCGACACTTAGATCAACGTCAACCGTCCATTTGTCATAGTCGTTAGCCACAGTCGACCACGCTGAACCCCACTGCTTTTGCTTTCCCAGATCGGTTAGCGTCAGACGGTCAGAATAGACTTTGGCAGAACCTTGCAGCTGCCAGTTGGGAATGGGCTCGCCCTCACTAAGCACCTCTGGAATCGAATGAGTGTACTCAGGCTGGATAGGCTTGGCAAGCGCTGTTGTGATAGCGTAAAGCGAGGTGGTAAGAATTGTTGAATACTTCATCTCGATCTGTTAGAGAAAAAAAAATAAAATAATTGTTGATTTAAAATTCAAATAAAACGGATCGAATTTTTTTTTTCTAATCTAAGAAGGAAAGATTAGTTGATATTAGACACAGCGAAAAAAAAAAAATATATATATATATATATATATATGACAAATGGTATCAATGTTATCGATTTGGTTGTGCTCTAGTGTCCCACAATTTATAACGGATAGAGACTTCCAAGCGGTGTAGAGAGAATATCAATGACAAGAAAACCTAATTGAAAATGAAGATAGCTGACACGAAGAAGGAGTTGTCAAGCGTTGGTTGAGAGATGTCAAGAACGCCAGGGACGAGCGAGAAAAAAAAAAGTTTTGGCGTAAGTTGACCACCGTGTACAACTTGATTTTCGCGAATAGTGAACATTTGTGTATTGGGTTCTGCAGTGCCCGCATCAGAAAAGCGGTCAAGAACCGGGGGCAGCTATTTTGAATAGAGCTAATTGCAGGAGGCGCTCTGCAGGCTTGTTTTACAAAAAGCACGGAGCAATGTCAAGACCATTACTTACGCTGCTTGCGGGTATATTCCATACCTGCTCTGCTTAGTAATATGCTTAATTTTAATGACTAACCTATCTCTCCGCAGTATTTACCCTTGCCCTTGTAATGGCTTCTTGACAAAAAATTAAAAAAATTTCACTTTTATTTCATTTCTCTTTCCGTCAAATCAACAATCAATTGATTAAATTCCCCAACGTCATCCCTCGAATCAATCTTTTATAACAATGTCTTCTTACTTCGGTCTTGGAGGTGGTGCCGGTGCCGGTACTGTCAACACTCAGAAAATTGCGGCTGCTGAGGCCGAGCTTGACATGGTCACTGATATGTTCAACAGGTACGTAGGATAGAACTCTCGAGTAATTTATGGTCTCCAATTTGGTTGACTTACTAACCCGCATAAACCACAGATTGGTTGATGGCTGCTACAAGAAGTGCATCGACACTAGCTACTCCGAGGGTGAAGTTAACAAGGGCGAGGGTCTTTGCTTGGACAGATGCGTTGCCAAGTACTTTGAAGTCAACACCAAGGTTGGTGAGCACATGCAGAAGCTTGGCCAGAACGGCCTCATGAAGCGCTAAAGCGACACTAAGTCAGACATCCATCATGATGATGACCAATGGGACACTTTTCTCTCCTCCTTAATGTCGTTTGCTCTTTTTGCTGCTTTTTCTGTTTTCTCTTTCATGTGTATATTATTTTCATGCCCGTTTTCAATCTTTTTTTTTTTTTCCTCTGCTGGGACCCGCGCTGGTTAGACTGCTCTGCCCTGCCTTGTTCTGTATTTATGTGTACATAGTAAATCAATTTCGATATTACAATCTGATTTTTATAGACGCTAGAGGGCCCCCCAGAATAATGTCTGCTAAGACATTTGACTCGTCAGATGCTTCAAAGTTTTACAAAGTAGGTCTTATATCAGCCATTTCTATGAGATAAACGGGTTTACTGTTTTATTACAACTATTTACAAATGCTATTTCACAATCCAATGCCAGCTAGTTCCAGCCGATAAACTTCAAGAACCGCATCTTGCAGCCCTCAAACGAGTTCAGCTTTGGCCGAACGTCCAAGTAGAAACTAGGCATATCCGGAAGGAGCGGGTTAGCTTTTCCCGTATAAAAGTCAATCACATATTCAACCTGCTCTTTTTCTTCGCCGCAGCGCTCGATTAGCCAATCGTGGCGGTCAAAAGGCTTTTGAAACCCTAAAAACGTCATGTTGAAGCGGGCCTTAGGCGTAATCTTGCTCGCGTCACCACTAAACTTTACGAGGTTTGGGTGAGGACAGTGCGTTCGGCCCTTGGTAAAAGCATCCTCCCACTTAAGGATCTCGGTCCACGCGCGTTCGTTCACTGCGTTGTGAATAGGGACAACCGATTGCATGTCCTCAGCTTGGGGGTCCCAGTTCTTGCGCTTCATTGCGTTAAAAAATTGCGCTTGCGATGGGTAGACCCAATTACCGCCCACGTTTTTCGCACGAGGGATAGTGCTAACTTCGCGCTCTATCGATAGGCCCGTATTGTTGGAAATCTGCTGGATAGACTGTGGCGTGCTCGTTGTATCAAGTCTGTCTGATGAGCAGTTTTCCGCTGGCGCTTCAAAGGTTTCACCACCATTTGATGTTGGAAGCGTCTTAGCCTGTTGCAGCCAAACTTCGCGGCTATTGTGATCTACAGGGCATTTATCCGCGGCGGGCTCTGCCACGGGCCGGGCGGCCGGAGCATCGGTGGTCTCATGGTACTCTTTTGTACTGTGCTTCAACCACGCCTCACGCGTGCTGTGGTCGACGGGGCAAACTCCCTGCGCTTCTTTATCAGACGACATTATCTTTGATATCAGAATGATATTGGTTTTTCGGTTATATTTCTACCGCAAATATTATTAATTATGAATAAAAAAAAAAAAAGGAATGAAGATTAGCTGGAAGAGATTGTCGGGATTAAAAAGAAAAAAAAAAAAATTAAATAAAAATTTGTCAAGTATCATTTCCAATGCTTAAAGGATAACTGGATTAACAGCTTGTGCACGTGACTAAACGTACTGCTCCAGACTTTCGCAGACTAAACCAACATTCTCCTGGTGCAAGTCGAGCCAGCTGACATGCTGAAGCACCGGGTTTGTAGCAGACTGCTTTTTGATAAATCCCACGGAGTCGGTGGCAACAAGAAGACAGATTGCATCATAGCCTCCGGCACCCGGAACCACACCGCCAATAACACCTGGGAGCTTTGTGCTTTCATCAAGGACTGCAGTCTGAGACTCAGGTTCGATTGGAGCACCTGACTCTAAAGTCATTGTCTTCAGTCCCTTACGAATATTTGTGAAACTCTTAGCAAGATCCTTCAAGAGACCGTCGTCGGAAGCCGACAGTTCGACACCAGAAGTGCCCTTGGCTTTTTCAATTACAGCGTTGTAAAGCTCAGGGCTTGACTCATGAAGCTTCTTAAACTTATCTAAAAGACTGACGAGCTCCATATTAGCATTGTTTAGTTCGGTCCACACCTGCAAGCTGTGTTCGGGCTGGTCTTTGCGCCATTGTAAGACCGTGCTGACAAGCTTGGGAGTTTCCGAGCCACCGCTGATGTCACCCATGAGAAGTGAAAGACCCGCTGGCAGGCCAATAGGATCAGTTCTAACGCCCCAATCAGTGGAATCAATTAAAGTCTGCACCAGCTTTGCATATTCAAGTCCCTCATATTTTTCAAATGAGGTCAGGTCGCCGAGAGTCGAGGCAACAAATCTTCGGTAAAGAATGCTACCAAAAACGGCCGAAGCAACATCAAACCCAGAGCCAATTTTCTTCTGAGCGGTACAGTGGGCCAATTGGGCAAGAAAGTGAATGCGATCTAAAGCCGCTCTATTGTTGGTAAAATTTTTAGTGAGCTCAGGCTTGTAGTGCGACAAGATAGCGGCCGTGACGACAGAAACAAGAGCGGCTGACGAGCCAAGTCCAGTTTTAGGGACCTTCGAGATAGGCTCTTTATGATTGTGAAATCTTTTTGTGGGATTTTTAGCTAACTCTTCGGGGTCTTGAGAGTGAAAAGCATCGTCAGAAAAAATAGTGATTTCAACATTATAATGACTGGTAGGCTGAATGTAGCTTAACAAGACAGTAATAGTCGTCTCCAAAAAGGGGTTGACGTTTTTCCTTAAACATATGTCAGAATCAAACAACAAAACTGCAATTGGCAATTCAAAAACTTACAGTGACTTGGCCCGGTAGGCAGAAACACCTTCCAGCTCAGCAGAAAACTCCCAAGTTCCCTCATCAAATTGAGGGCTATTAACCGTGACCGTAGTAACATCACTGGGCGTGCCCTGGATGACGGCATGCATACGAGCGGAGAGAGCGACAACATAAGCAGAGTACAAGGGGTCGAGAACAAGGTAACCACCAGCCAAAAGAGCCTTTCCTGGAGCTGAAAACGCTGTTTTCACAGACATTGTAGAAATATAATTGGGGTGTAATGGCTAAAGACAGAACGATGATCAGGAAGAAGGGGGACAAAAAGGTCGAGATTCCTCGTCTCTTTTTTTTTCCTTGAAAATTCCAGTCGGAACATTTCAACCCTAGCAGGGTTAGGTGTTAATAAGTAATAAGCTATATCGCACATTTCTCATATTCTAAATTCAAGTCCGATTGAAGATACAAGCAGCTTTTTTTCTTGTGAGCTGTCTCCGGGCTGATATATTCTTTGTTAGCCTCAGTCTTCTAAGCGCTCTTATTTTTGTCAATTTGAAAACAACTGAAACCTTCGCGTTTCCCTTTTTTCCCCTATTTACTACTAAACAACCTTGTCAGGTTTGTTACTGTGAGCATTTAAGCCATCACCTAGCAACTTTCGTCGCCACTATTCTACAACGACTGAACAGCGCTCATCCAGTAGCACTATCTACTAAGTAATGACTATACCCCGTAACACTCACGGCTTCGACTTCCTACTGAAGGATTTCAGTGCCACTGATCTGCCCCCAAAGGCGCAAATTATCGCTGCTGCACACGAGTTTGTCACGCAGATTAAGATTGAGTGGACTAAGACCAAGGTATATCCACACGATGTACATACCTACACGAACCGCCAAGGCAGCGACTTTTGGATGTCTAGAATCTCTTATCACAAGGATGTGACCTTTGATCAATTCAAGGCTGCCATATTTGAGAACCACACTCGAAATGAAGTCAAGTACATTCCTCTGCTAGACTCAGCTAGAGACCATGACGATGAACCAGAAGTGATTCCGGAGGACCACGCTGAAGGATGGAAGGCCTTTACTGTGCATTACAAGTTTCCGCGTTTATTCAGCGACAGAGAGATGGCCGTATGGGTGCTAGCTGTCCAACCAGATCCCGAGATCAAGCAGTTTATCATTGTTTCTTTGCCATCATCACATGCAGTTTCACCTCATGTGACCCGTGCTGAGTATCTTGCAGTCGAGGTCGTCACGTATATTGAGGAAGAAGGCCACGTCGAATGGATTATGGCTCAAACAAGTGACGCAAAAGGAAACATCCCGCGCTGGATTCAAGATAAATCTGTTACAGCCAGCGTTGTAGCCGATGTGCCATCTTTTATCGATTGGGCCAAAAAGAATCTTAAATAATGACATCCTATCTTAGACTTAAATCTACAACTTTTTTCATAGAACTATTACTTAAACTAATAAATTTTAATTTTAATCAAGATACTTAATTTAATAGTTACTATACAACCAGCGATGACGATGCTGAAACGTCGAGCTGCTTGGAAACCTCCTTTTGTTTCCGCAAGGCCTGCAACCACTCTTGTTTTGTTATGCCACTACTGCCCTCCTCGAGAGGACCTTGGATCGTGGGCCAAAAATCACCACCAACACGGCCTAACGACTGCGAGCAGTATGAAATCTGCAGCCATAAACTATTCCGTGTGCTCTCATCAGAAATAAACGGGCTCATTTCCGCCACTGTCTCGCGCAGCTCTTCCACTAAAGTACGAAGAAATGAACCAATAAGTCGCTCCCCTGATGTAGACTCGGGCATATTCTTAGTCTGTGACGAAAGAGACTCCGGAAAGACTGATCGGAATCCCACTATTGTAACAAAGACGTGTTCTCTGAATACCTCAATATATCGTTTTAAGTAGATTTCTGGTGACTGTTTCTTTAGCGGTTCTAGCGAAGAAAGGAGCGTCCGAATGTATTGAAGACGCGAAACGAGGTACAATTGCTCAAGCTGTCTATCCACATCATCTGAACCTTGGAACGGCTTCATCCGGCGCAGATACGAAACAACCTTAATCAGAGTTGGGAGCTTAACAGTCTCACGCAAAAGCCGCAGCAATTGGATCAGCATTGTTTTCAGCGCATCTTCCACCTGAATTTGGATATCCTGAATTACCTTGATATTGCTGTATCGCGCATAAAGCCTGTTCGTGTGGTTGGCAAGATCTAAAGCTTCTGTGTAGTAGCCATTGTTGACGCACGCCAGCGTTAATGTGGGAAGCTCTAACATATCCTGAAGCTTGTCCAAGTTTTTGAGAAGAACAATAGATTCCGAATTGTCCGTAAATGCTTTGTCAGTAAACCCCCGCTGATCGTCGGCATCGTCAACAGAGGTCTTTTGCTGGTTCAAAATCGTTGAAAAATGCTGGATATCATTATCCAAGTAAATGAATTCCGTATCATAAAATTCTTTGGCATCCGTCTTGAATTGCTTGAACTGACTGTCGAATAATGCTAATGATGTAGATCCGGATATAAACTTTGGATAAGATGACTGAACAACATTTTGAAGTTTAGACGTCACATCTGCCTGCTCCTTTTCTATCTTAGCCTCTGTCTCAGTATTAGTGATAGCTGATAAATTGCTGCTTCGCAGGGTCGGAAGAAATGAGAATGCAGGGTTGTGTGTGATAGAGTCTTCGGAGCCGACGTTAGAGACAATCAAATCTTGAATGTCTTGCGGCAGGTCTGGCAGAAGGATATCGAGCAGCGGATCTATCGAAGGGAATGGCTGCTTTAACTTATCCATGCTGTGCAGTATATATCTCTAGATTAGGCAAGTAAAGTTGAAAACAACGTCAGGCTACTCGTTCCAGGTAATGACCGTCGTTGTTGGTGAAGTCGGTTCATGCCAAAAACCGGCAGAAAGTCAGAAAGCGATGTGTTGGTCTGACTGAGTCAGCAGTGTGGTTGTAATTATATAATCATGTGCTGCTTTTATTTTCTCTGCCCGCCAATCTTGAAAAGCAGCACTTTTTTCTTCTCTTCCTCCAAATTTCAACATTGCCATCTCGTTCTATCTGCCATTGCATAGCCCTGTACACCCTCATTTCGCACAGCACAGTTACTAGAACGCAACAATGGAAGGCCTTTTTATTAACATTGACTTGTAAGTTTCTTTTGGCTCATATTCGGCACATTTAACGTTGCTAACTTTTTTTTTCAGTGGCTTTCTTGAAGGTATCGTCCGAGGCTACCGCAACGGCCTTCTCACCAGCTCCCAATACATCAACTTGACGCAATGCGATACCTTAGAGGGTAAGTAATTAGTAGGTTTATCATAGGTATTGATCATGCACTAACATAGCCTCTAATAGATCTCAAACTTCAGCTCTCAGCCACAGACTACGGCAATTTCTTAGCAAACGTCCCCGGCACTTTGGCCACTTCTACCATCCAGGAGAAGGCCTTTGGCAAGCTCATTGACGACTTCCGTTACATCCGATCTCAAGCTGTTGAACCTTTATCTAAGCTTATGGATTACATTACTTACGGCTACATGATTGATAATGTTGCGCTGCTTATCACCGGCACCGTCCACGAGCGCGACAGGGCCGAGATTTTGGAGCGCTGCCACCCACTCGGCTGGTTCGACACGCTTCCTGCTCTGTCGGTTGCTACTGATGTTGAATCTCTTTACGACACCGTGCTTGTTGACACTCCTCTCGCCCCGTACTTCAAGGACTGTTTCTCTGCTGATGAGCTTGATGATCTTAATATTGAAATTATTAGAAACAGGCTGTATAAGGCTTACTTGCAAGACTTTTACAAATTTGTTAAAACCTTGCCTGATCCTTCGAACGAGATTCTGAGCCGTTTGCTCGAATTTGAGGCTGATAGACGTGCCATTAACATCGCCATTAACTCTATTGGCACCCAACTGTCGAGGGAGGACAGACTGTCGCTCATCCCTGAGTTTGGCTCGCTTTACCCCACAGCTACTGAGCTGTTAGTTCGTGCAGAGGACGTCGAGCAAGTTAGATTTGCCATTGAAACTTCTGGCAGTGCCACTGTCGACTCGTCTATTTTTGAGAGCGGCAGCCAGCAGTCTCTCGAGGACCATTTCTATCAGCGTGAAATGGAGCTCTGCAAGGGTGCCTTTACACAGCAATTCACTTACTCAACGGTCTGGGCTTGGATCAAGACTAGAGAGCAGGAAGTCAGAAATATTACTTGGATTGCGGAATGCATTTCCCAGAACCAGAAGGAGCGCATCAACAACTACATTTCAGTGTTCTAAAACCAGAAAAAAAAATCTTGATAGTGCAGTTTTTTTTCTTTTGTTCTAACTTTTTTTTTTTTTGTTTTTGTTTTCGTATATTTGCAAACCTTCCGTGTAATTTTTTTTTTCTAATCTCATTCATATATTCATTCTAACTTCAAAGTCTTTTTTCATATCACCATTCATTAAAATTTAAAATAGATAACTGATGAATAAAACCTGAATTTCCATTAAGCTATTGTTGATATTATTTTTTGATGTTGACATCATTCTTTGTAGTTTAACAAAAAAAAGAAATAAAAAGAAAAAAAATTATGTATAAAGATGGAAGAAAAAAAAAGAGAATATTTTAAATAAAATCATTATCATCATCATTATTGCCATCATCAATAGTACTAAAATTGTTTGATAGTGACATGGAGGTCGCCGCCAACCTCAACTCGTTTTGAAACATTGCGGCACTGTGTTATGTCGAAAAGCCTGAGCTTGCGCTGCCCAGCCACGCGAAGAATGTTGTCCACGCCCACGTTGGTGACGCGCACGCAGCCTCGCACCGAAAGCTCTTCAAGCTTGGTGAGGTGTAACGCTGCTGTGGATAGCGATGCATCTGACACTGCCGACCCGCAGTACGAGAGGTCAAGTTTTTCCAGTCGTGGACACCCAACCGCAAGTACCTCAACTGAAACGTCCGTTAACGCGCAACAAAATGATAAAATCAGGGAGCGAAGATTTATTGCGGCTGACGCAATTGAAATAATGCTCTTGTCCGTTAGAAACGTGCAATCTGCCAGACAAAGATGCTGCAGATTATGGAAAGAGCGAAAATTCCAAAATGAAAAACCGTGGTCCGTGATTGTGGTGCATCGTGTCAGATTCAAGGATTCAATACGATCAGAGGCAAACATAGCCATGTGGTACATGGACCTGTCAGTAATGTGCTTGCAGTAAGACAGTGAAATCCGGCGCAGCTTAGAACAGCCAACTACGGTTCCAGTGATGAGTGAAGTCTGACCATCGGGTCCAAATGGAGCAATGACCCAGCCGATCAGTCTAGTCAGGGTAGAGTCACTAACTTTGCGGCAGTTAGACAGATCGATCTCTTCTAACTCGGAGCCAATGGACGGAACAGTAAGGTCCATGATAGCCATGCTTGAGATTTCCCAGACTGATTTCATTTTGAAAACATTGATTTTGGAAAGACCAATCCCGTTGACTAGATAGGAAAAACCTTCGTCTGTTAGATGAAAGCAGTTGCTAATATCAACTTTTTTAGGCCGCACGCCTGCATAATTTGTAATGGGAACTATAGTTTTGTTGTTAATCGTCGTATTATATGGACGCAAATCCAACTCGGTTAGTAACTGCTGAGATGTCTGCAACATCTGCTTCCAATGTTGGCATACTCGTTGCATAGCCATAAGCGACTTCAAATCCAGGTATTGAAAAACCCGAAGCTGGACAAAATCCGGTAGAGGCCCTTTGTTAAAAAGTGATGAGCGCCGCTTTGACATGAGCCTCGCGCGCTTTGCCCTGGGATGTAATAGTAGACCTTGATTCATATGCCGTCGAGCACCAAGGACTGGAGGCGAATTTTCATATTGTAAGCTATCGCTGGTAGGTGGATCATTTGCCAGCATTGACCTGCTACCAGTTTCCTCTTCGCTCTCTTCGGGGATAGATTCAGGAAACCCAGAGAACAAAAATGGCTTGCTGCTATGATGAGAAGCAACGGTACTATTGCTATGGACAAAGTTTTTAATATTAGCGCTGGCGGTATTATTAATATTAGAATGGTCATTATAATTGCTGCCTTGGCCTGCATAGGTAGAAGAAAAATTTATAGGCGTTTGAAAATTGGAAGAAAATGAAGGCAAGTCGTTGATAGCTGCTAGAGACTGATTGATGGTGCTAGTAATAGTAGGAGTTTGTATGTTTCGAGATAATTCCGAGCTCGAAAAAGAAGGTAAGGGGTCGCGCAGATCCGTTTCGTAAGGTTCAATGTCTCTATGAGGTGGGCTAATTAAAACGCTGTGAGAGTGTGAGCCAAAAGAACCTGAAGTATTCCAGGATTTTGAAAATAGCCCTACACCTTTGTTTTCATCTGACTTGTTGGTGGGTTCGTTCTCAGACGCTGAGTCTGTCTTCTTGAAATGGAATGGGTCCAAGTCGAGTTGCTTACCTTGCGGGATCTCGACTTCCTCCGATACTGAGGAATTTTCTGAAGATGACTTAGATACACTTGCACGCCGATAGTTCAAGTACCTTAAACTTACAGTATTGTTGTCATTTGGCCATATTTGATGGAATTGATTACTACCTATGCGAGTGTTGGCCGTTTCTTCAATATGACTCTGAAAGTCCGGATGGTCTTTACACAAAGTTATCAGTGTTTCCTCGGTAACAATAAAACAGTCGATCTCTGTGATTGTTCGAACAGACGCAGTCCTACTTTCGGCCCATGATAAAAATGCCATTTCACCAAAGTAAGACCCACGTGAAAGACGAGCAAGTCTTGTGTTGGAGACTTCGTCAAAAACTTCTACCTGTCCTTCTATGATGAAGTAAATGTCGCGTCCAGGGCTGTTTTGCTTAAAAATCATTTCAAATGGACTATACGCTTTTGGTTCTATCGATAACGCTAGCTTATGAAGCATTTCAGCAGGTAGTTTATTAAACAACGGCATTTCCTCAAGAATTTCTCTCACGCCAGTATGCTCGAGATACTTGCCCAGTTCACCAATACTCTGCTTTCGAACCCGTAGATTGTTGTTGTAACTGATCTGCCCTTGCTCTAAAGAGTGATTTTGAAAAGGAACTTTTATTGAGTTATGCATTGATCTCTGTGGTTGAATAATACTCTTGAGCAAATGATTTTTTTTAAGTATAGCCAATCGCTCTTCTGCTTCTTCTCTAATTGCTTGTTCGATAGCCGGATACGCCGGGCTGACTTCATTGAGCGCACTGAAAGTCAGAAAAGCCAGCACACATTTCTCACGAGCTTGCACCGATGCAGTTCTAGGACAGTCAAACAAAATGCCAATCTCCCCAAAAAAGGTGCCGGGACCCAACTCAGCATGAATCGACTCACCGTCTCTAGACACGATACCTACTGAGCCTCTGATAATCCAATACATTGAACGGGCCTCCTCACCTTCTGTTATGATAAAACTGTAAGCCGGGTAAGCCTGTAAAACAAGCTTCTTGGCGATAGCCTGAAGGAAGGCTTCAGGTGCAGATTTAAAGAGAGGGAAACCGCGCAGGCTGTATATGATTTCTTTAGGTGTTTCAAGTGGGATTTTCGATCTGTCTTCATCACACAGTCGAAACTTTTCTTGTACTGGCGACGGTGTAGTCGTGGGAGAAACGGGGTGATGAGCATTAGCGTGTATGGTCAAGGCAGCTGTTGGGTGATTTGTATGGCTCTGGCCAGATATATTAAAGACGCTGGTAGAGCCGGAGCTATCAGGTAATGCTTCGACAGGTGGAGATACCGGCTGGAAAGATATCGGTGTTGTCATATTCCCAAAACTTTTGGGGAAAGAAGGTCCAAAGTTGCTCGGTATATATCGGTCAGGATTCGGAGCAAAACGTTGATTATCTTTATTTTCTTTTTGGGAAGCATTAGGTGGATTCGATGGCACATCTGAAATAGACGATATCGAATTTCGTCCTGGCATCCTTAAAGACGAGACTGAAGCTTTCTAGCATTCGTTTGAGGTTCTATGTGCCAAATTTTGACAACAAAAACAGAGTTAAATGAGGTGAAAGAGGAAGAAATGAAAGTCGGCGAAATAAAAAAGTATAAAAGAGATGAATAAAAAAGATGAATAAATGGGCGTGTTTTACTCTTGTACTATATATTATTTAGGTTCAAGAAATAAAAAAGAAAGAAAAAAAAAAAAAAGGCATAACAGCTGAAGGAGAAACGAGATAATCCAGAAATTTTGGAGAAGGAAGATGTGAGATAAAAAATAAATAA
>JAJMRT010000369.1:0-23573 GCA_030558065.1 Geotrichum phurueaensis | reverse complement strand
GAAAAAAAAAAAAAAAAAAAAAAAAAAAAAAAAAAAAAGTTGCCAACCGATCCAGTTAAACGTATTTTTTTTTTTTCAAAACAAGGTTTGCTGAGTTGGGAATAGTGAGCAGATGGCGCTGTCTGGTATTTCTTGGCAGATCTCTTTTTGGAAATACGAGATTAAAAAACGAAACATGATTGGTCAGGAATAGCGGTCCGTGACTGGCGGTCCGCACATCCACTCACGTGACTTATCAGATTGATAATTTAACGTGGGTTTCCCACACGCAATCCTCTAAGGCTGACGCATGCCAATGATGTTCAACTTTAAACTCCGACCAGACATGTCAAAAGCTGAAAAATAGCCAAAAGAAACACTTTACCAATTGTATAGAGTTGAATCATTTGGTCACCAATTTGAATTTATGGAATTTGAATTTACATGTAGTAGGTCTCCTGCCCAAATACCTTGCTGTTGACGGTTTTTTTTTTCTTCCGATATACACTTGTGCCTACACTAATGAATTAAAGTGGGTTAAGAATTTTAGTACTTAATTAAAAAAAATTTCGCTAAAATCTGCGGATCAAATTATGAACAAAAAATAATGAAATGAATAAATATATATATGGCGGTGCCTAAAGTCAACAATATATAGAATCTACGCGTAGCTAATATCGCTGTGAGGCTGTATATACTAGCATCGAGAAAATGCTTATTAGCAAGATTAGCCATCGAGTTGAACGGCTGAAAGCAAATTTTTTTGAAAAAAACCACATGAGTTCCCTTTTTTTTCTGCTTTTCGTAACTTTTCTTTTTTGCCTTTAAAAATGTAAAAAAACCCCAAATTCATCAGCATTTTCCATCAGTTTTTTCTTCTTTCACTCCTAAATAAACGTCTCATTTTGGCATTCACGCCGCATTTGAAATTTCATACACTTCCGCTTTCAGATGGCCGGTTTGATTCCCGAGCTCTTCGGTTCGTACCTTAACTGATCCTATAGATTATCTTTTTTTCATATCTAAAAAATCTATATAAACCCATCTCATTCTCTCCTTTTGCAGCACTTCTTTCTTGTCTTAATATCATTATCAAACACTTTTATTTCCATACACACTCTACAGATATTAGAAATAAATTTCTAACATGTCTGCTGCCACTCCCAAAAATCAGATTGTCATAGACAATTCTTCTAATGACGAAAAGTCGGTAAACAACTCGGTCAACAGATTGAATACCGCCGACAACTCTTCTGATTCTGACGTCTCCCTACAGCATGGTGTCCAGGTCGCTGAGGCCCTCCGTTCGGCCTGGTCTAAAAAGGCTTTGATTATTGCATACTGCTCTATTTTTTTCTCTTCCCTGATTACAGAGTTTGCTAGCTACTCAGCCAGCACATACACTCCTTACGCCACCTCTTCATTTAAAGCTCACTCTATGTTGGCAACTGCTGCTGTTGTCTACAAGATTGCCAGAGTCGTGACATACCCTATTATGGCCAAGCTAGCTGATGTTTTCGGTAGAGCTGAGGGTTTCAGCTTTGCCATTCTGTTGATGACTCTTTCCTTTATTATGTACGCTGCTTCCAACGGTATCTCCACTTACATTGCTGGTTACTTTTTTGATGCTGTCGGATCTGTTGGTTACACTATTATGCAGCAAATTTTTATTGCTGATACTACTTCTCTGATCAACAGAGGCCTCTGGGCTTCTCTCCCGGAAGCCGTTACAAGTATTCCCACTCTTTACCTTGGATCAATTGTTGGTGAATCCATGTTAGAGCACTCTACATGGAGATGGGGTTATGGTATGTGGGCAATTATTCTTCCTGTTTGCACTGCACCTCTTATTGGAGTCATGTTCTGGCTTCATATTAAGGCCAAAAAAAATGGAGAAATCCGCGAAATTGCCATTATGAAGGAACTCAACAAGACTGATCCTTGGTACCGCAAAACCTACCAGCTTCTCTGGATTGAACTTGATATTTTTGGCGCTTTCTTATTAGCTGCTGGTCTTACCCTCACTTTGATTCCCATTAATATTGCTGGTAGAGCCAACCTTAACCGCTGGAAACAGGCTCACAACATTGTTATGCTTATTCTTGGTGTTCTCTTCTTTATTGGATTTATTGCTTGGGATTCCTTCTGGGCTAAGAAGCCCTTCATTCCTTACAGAATGGTTAAGAAGTTTACCATTTTTGCTGCCTGTGCTATTGGTGCTTTTGATTTTTTTAACTACGCTTGTTTCACTTCTTTCTTTCCCTCATACCTTCAGGTTGCTGGACACTACTCTCCCGGTGTGTCTACTCGTATTGACAACTCACTTCGTGTATCCTTTCAGATTGCATCTGTTCTTGTTGGGCTTTTGATGAAGTACACCAAGCGTGCTAAAATTTTTGTTTATATTGGTATTCCTATGGTTGTTCTTGGACAGGGTCTGATGATTCACATGGTCAACCCCAAGGGTGGTGCAACCACAAACCAAGCCTCTTTCATTACCGCTAAAGTTGTGTTTGGTGTTGGAAGAGGTTTCTACCAAACTGCCTCTCAGGTTCTTGTTCAGGCTGTTGTGAAGAAACAAGAAGTAGCTGTTGCAACTGCCTTGTTTTTGGCTACCATGAATATCGGTGCTGCTATCGGCACTACTGTAGGTGGTGCCATCTGGAATGATCAGCTCCCCTCCAAGCTTGCCGAATACCTGCCTGCTGCCAACAAGAAAAACGCCACTGCTATTTTCAAGTCCATTGTTATTGCTCAAAAGTTTCCTGTTGGCTCTGCCGCCAGAGAAGCTATTGACCAGTCTTACAAAGAGACTCTTCAAATTCTCGCCATTGTTTCTACTTGTGTCACTATCCCTATGCTTTTCCTCATGTTTTTCTTAACTGATATTCATCTTGACAAAGATATTGACCGCTCTGATGAACAGCATGAAGAACAGCAGTTTGCTACAGAAGAGGGTGTTGTGACCAATGAAAAAAATGGTGATAAAACTTCTTTGGAAGTCATTCAAAATAACCAGACCAACACCGTTCTCGCTGCCACCCACTCTAAGTAACTAAAGTTTTTGGCAATTTATGTGATGCCATATCTTTGTTCATATTTTCTTCTCTCACATTTTCTTTGACTTTGATTTGTTGTTTTTCCATTTGATGTTTTTAGTAAGTAATATAAAAAGTAAAATACAATAGTAATATTTAAATACACCTTCTGTTGTCTGGTTTCTCATAACTCTAAAGTCAGCTCAATTTGTATTAGATAGTAAAAGATTTTACAACAGTTTTGATCTTTTAGAATTTCACATGGCATAGACATGCTTAAGTTTCGACTGGAATTTAATGACCAATCTTCTAATTTCATACACCGTGATTACAAAAGCTGCAATGAAATTTTGAAAGAAAAAAAAAAGACCAAGCAGGCACACGGCTTTTGTTTTCCAGAAAATGGCTTTCGCATAAATGTGTAAGGTCAGTAGAATGTTTTCTATTTGCAGGTTCAAGTGCAATTCTGCAAGAATAACCTAAATTCCATCAACTGTATGTCCGGGGAATCAGAATGCAGTCTATAATATAACTTTTCTTAAAACTTTTTAAAAAAAAAAACTTGAAACTTTCCAAATATCTTTTATATTGATCCGAGTTCTTTCAAGCCAGTCTCACTTTTTTTTTTTTCTAAGATCTAAATCATGTTACTTGAACTTTTCGATATTGACGGATAATTTACAACCTACAATACCTAGAGTCGGCATTTACTCCACTAGGTTATGCTAAATCACCTAACCCTGAGTGACTCTTTTTTAACTTTTTTTCTCTTTTACAACGTTGCTTAAGTAACCACACTCACCAAATGTTTCCCATACATATTAAAAAAATAGTATTAAACCTTCGGATTCGACATAATTCTTTCAACCTTGTTCCTACTTCTGCAAAAGGCTTGATCCTTATTTCCAAGCTACACCATGACCGACACACTAACGAAGGTCCCTATTTTAGGGGCGGATACAATTCATATTGGTTACCACATTACTGACCATATGATCTCAACCATTCTCGACAACTTAAAATCCTCGACTTACGTTCTGATCTCCGATGAAAATATTATTAAATTCTCTCACATTGAGTCTTTTGAAAAAAAATTCTTGAAAGAGATTGAAAGTCGCAATCTTGAAGCTCGTTTTTTTAAATACATTGTGCCACCCGGTGAAGCGTCAAAAACCCGTACAACTAAGGCCCAGATCGAAGATTACCTGTTGTCAAAGGGTTGCACGAGAGACACTGTGATCTTTGCTATGGGCGGTGGTGTTATTGGTGATATGATTGGCTATGTTGCTGCCACATTTATGCGTGGTGTCCGCTTTGTTCAGATTCCTACGAGTCTTCTGTCTATGGTTGATTCCTCCATTGGTGGTAAGACCGCAATTGACACTCCCCACGGAAAGAACTTAATTGGTGCTTTCTGGCAACCCAAGTTTGTATTTATCGATCTCAAATTTCTTGAAACGCTTCCTGAGCGTGAGTTTATCAATGGTATGGGTGAAATCATTAAGGTATGTATCATCTTCCTCACCTGTGAACGTGTTTACCTTTTTACGACAAACAAACTAACATTTTATAGACCGCTGCTATTTGGGACGAAAACGAATTTACCAACCTCGAGAATGATGCCCCGCTACTATTAGAAACCTTTAGAACCAGAGTCAACGACAAGGTTAATCTATCACCCATCATTCATGTTGTTCACCGTTTTGTCACTGGCTCCGCTAGAATTAAGGCGGAAGTTGTTTCTGCCGATGAGAGAGAGGGTGGTTTAAGAAACCTGTTGAACTTTGGTCATACCATTGGCCATGCTTACGAGGCTATCCTTGCTCCTCATGTCCTTCATGGTGAATGCGTTTCCATTGGTATGGTTCTTGAGGCTGAGATTGCTAGACATCTCGGTCACCTCAGTGATGGTGCTGTTGCGAGACTGTCAAAGTGTCTCTCTTCTTTTAACCTTCCAGTGTCCCCGAACGATCCAGTTGTCAGAAGACGCTCAAAGAATATCGCTACTCCTGTTGATAAGCTCCTTGATATCATGAATGTTGACAAAAAAAACGATGGCTCCAAAAAGAAGATTGCCATGCTCACTAGAATTGGCAGCTGTCTTGAGAAGAAGGCTACTCTGGTATCTGACGAAGTTATTCGCACCGTTCTGTCTGAGAACATTGTTGTCGGCTATTTCGACAATGCTCCTGTTCATACTGATGTTACACCTCCGGGATCCAAATCTATCTCTAATCGTGCTTTGGTTCTTGCTGCTATGGGTTCCGGTACTGTCAGAATCACCAACTTGCTTCACTCTGACGATACTGAGTACATGCTCAATGCCGTGCAGAAGCTTGGTGGTGCTACTGTCGCCTGGGAAAATCATGGTGAGACCCTTGTTGTGAAGGGAAATGGAGGCCAACTTACTGCTCCTGTTGATCCTCTTTACCTCGGTAATGCTGGTACCGCTGCCAGATTCCTTACCACCGTCGCTACATTGGTCAAGCCTTCTAAAGAGTCTAGTCACATCATTCTTACTGGTAATGCCCGCATGAAGCAGCGTCCTGTCGGTCCTCTTGTTGAGGCCCTTCGTGCTAATGGTAGTGAAATTGAATTCCAGGAAGCTCAGGGATCTTTGCCTCTTCGTGTTACTGCTGGCCAAAACTTGAAGGGTGGTCGTATTGAGCTTGGTGCCACTATTTCTTCTCAATATGTGTCTTCTATTCTCATGTGTGCTCCCTATGCTGAGGAGCCCGTCACGCTGTCTCTTGTTGGCGGTAAACCCATTTCTCAGCTTTACATTGATATGACTATTTCCATGATGGCTACATTCGGTGTCAAGGTTGAAAAGTCCACTACCGAAAAGTACACATACCACATTCCCAAGGGAGCTTATGTTAACCCTCCTGAATATGTCATTGAATCTGATGCCAGTTCTGCCACTTACCCCTTGGCTTTTGCAGCTATTAGTGGCACTAGCTGCACTATTCCCAACATTGGATCCAGCTCTCTTCAAGGCGATGCTCGCTTTGCTGTTGACGTTTTGAGACCTATGGGCTGCAAGGTCACCCAGGGTCCGACATCGACCACTGTTCAGGGCCCTCCAATTGGCAGTCTCAAGGCTATCCCTAACGTTGATATGGAACCTATGACTGATGCTTTTTTGACTGCTTCCGTTCTGGCTGCTGTTGCCTCTGGCACCACCCGCATTTACGGTATTGCTAACCAGCGTGTCAAGGAGTGTAACAGAATTGATGCCATGATTCATGAGCTTGCCAAGTTTGGTATTGTCACCCGTGAGCATTCCGATGGTCTTGAGATTGACGGAACTCTTATTGAAAACCTTTCTGTTCCCGATGAGTTCGGAGTCAGATCCTACGATGATCACCGTGTTGCAATGAGTATGAGTTTGATTTCTTCTGTTGTCAAGCAAGATGTTCTCATTCAAGAGCGCAGATGTGTTGAGAAGACCTGGCCCGGTTGGTGGGATGTTCTTAGTCGTGTTTTCAATGTTGGACTCAAGGGACACAGTGATATCGGTGAAGTTCCCAAGAATGTCCGCATTCCCAATGAAGATAAGACTATCATCATTATCGGTATGAGAGGTGCTGGTAAGACTTCCATGGGCAAATGGGTTGCTTCTTCTCTTGGTCTTAAGTTTGTCGATATGGATGATCACCTTGAGAGCAAGCTCAACGCTACTATTCCTCAAATCATTGAGAAATCTGGTTGGGAAGAATTTAGAGCTGAAGAGCTCAAGGATCTGCAAGAGTTTGTTGGTGCTAATCCTCGTGGTCATGTTGTTTCTTGTGGTGGTGGCATTGTTGAAACTCCCGCTGCTCGTGATTTGTTGAAGGACTGGATTGCCAAGGGCAGACTTGTCCTTCACGTTCACAGAAATATTGACGATATTATTTCTTACTTGGAGGTTGATAAGATCCGTCCCGCATACACCAGTGACATCTATGCTGTTTGGAAGCGCCGCGAGCAATGGTACAATGAGTGCTCAAACCACTTTTACTATTCCTCTTTCTTCCATAACTCTGCGGAGTCTACTAGAGTCAAGCAATCTCTTAATTTTTTCTTGAGAACTATTACTGGTGTTCGCACTTTTGAAGTTCCCAAGGGTCGCACTGCCTTTGTGTGTCTTCCTTTGCCTGACCTAAGAGAATTCAAGGATCTCGAGGCTAATCTTGTTGGCTCTAGTGCTGTTGAGCTCCGCGTCGATCTCCTTCGCGAGAAAGATCAGGCTGGTGATATCCCTAGCATTGAGTACGTGAACGAGCAAGTTGGCTACCTGAGAATGATTACACACCTTCCTATCGTTTTCACTATCCGTACCAAGTCCCAAGGTGGTAACTTCCCCGATGATGCTGAGGAAGAAGCTGAGAAGCTTATTTCTCTTGCTTACAAGCTTGGCATTGAGATTGTTGACGTGGAACTCACTTGGTCTAACGGCTTTCATTCCAGAGTCGTAGCTCAGAAGGGTTATACAAAGATTTTTGCTTCTCATCACAATGTTGCTGGTGACCTGAAGTGGACTAACTCTGTCTGGGAAGATTACTACCAAAAAGCTCTTTCTATCGGTGACGTTGTCAAGTTTGTTGGTATGGCTAAGAGCATTGAAGACAACTTTGCCCTTGAGACTTTTCGTGCTACACACACTAGAAAGCCTTTTATTGCTATTAACATGGGCTTTGCTGGCCAGCTGAGCCGCGTCATGAACAAAGTCTTGACCCCTGTTAGTCACGAGGCTTTCCCTGTCAAGACTGCTCCTGGTCAGCTCACTGTTAAGGAGATCAATTCTACCCTTCACTTGATTGGCGGTCTTGAGAAGAAGGAATTCTTTGTTGCTGGTAACCCCGTCAAACACTCCCGCTCTCCTGCTCTACATAACGCCAGTTTTGAGGCTGTTGGTCTTGGCCATAACTACATTCCTTTGGAAACCGAGACTGTCGAAGAGGTTTTTGAGCACATCAAGCAATTGGGCAGTAGATTTGGCGGTGCTTCCGTTACCATTCCCTACAAGCTTTCCGTAATTCCGTTCTTGAACGAGATCACTGAGAAGGCTAAGCTCGTTGGTGCTGTCAACACTATCATCCCCACTGAGGATGGCCGCCTTGTTGGTGATAACACTGACTGGCTTGGCGTTGTCAACTCCTTTATTTATAATGGTGCTAACCAAGTGTCAAGCACTTCTGATAACTCTGCTCTTGTTATTGGAGCCGGTGGCACGTCCAGAGCTGCTATCGCTGCTTTGCATGAGCTTGGAATCTCTACCATCTACTTGCTGAACCGCACTACCAAGAACGCTGAGGAGGTTGCCTCTGCCTTCCCCGCTGAGTACGGTGTCCAAGTCGTTTCCACTGACACCGTCTCTGAAATTGTGCAGAAGCCCCTGCTGGTAGTCTCCTGCGTCCCTGCTGACAGGCCCTTGCCTGAGGAGTTGCTCACTGCTGTCACTAAATTTCTCGAAGCGCCTTTAAAGAACACGTCGTACCAGCCTGTTCTTTTGGACGTTGCTTACAAGCCATTTTTGACCCCAGTAATGGAGCTTGCTCAAAAGAATAACTACAAGACTGTTGGTGGCAGAGATATGCTTGTTTACCAGGGCGTCGAGCAGTTCCAAATCTGGACTGATGTGCCTGCTCCTCTAGAGATTGCCAAGAAGGCAGTTTACGCTCAAGACGATTAAATGAATTAGCTATGCAATCAAGTAGAAACCAAAAAAATAAATAAAAATAATAATAATAATAAATAAGTGATAGTTCCAATTAATAAATAAATAAACAGGTGATACTGAGTTTTTGATGAAATTGCTCATTTTTAGACTTTGACGGTGGCCAACAAAACAGTCATATCGTCAGTCTTGCCACCAGTGCTTCTAGGGCTGCGAAGCTGGTACGGGCAGACTGCAAAGTTGTCAAAGGCCTTGTCATTAGCATTACGGACAAGCATGTCGGCTTTTTGTTTAAGATCCATATTCTCACGAGCAATGACCTCAGTAATATCATTTTGCCAAAGGTTATCACTGACGCCATCGGAACAGAGCATAATGACATCATTTGGCTCGACGGTCACCTGGTAGAGCTGTGCATAAGAGGATGGTGCTACGGTTGTGTTAGTGCCGACTTGCTGTGGGCAGTTGACAACTTCTTTAATGAGCACGTCGTCTAGGCCACGCTTTGATTTGACCTCAGTAGTTGTAGATGCAGTTGATTCGGTATCAGTGGTTGTGTTATTGGCGGTAGCTGCTGCTGCCACATGCACGGTTTTGGCAATCTCGGTCTTGTTATTAGTGAAAACAATCTCGGTGCCGTCTCTAATAATATAAATGGAGCTATCGCCAATGCTAAGAATATCAAGCTTGAGATCGGGTCTCAGTCTCGCAAGAACAAGAGTCGATGAACCGGCTTCGTGAAGCTCAGAAATGTTGGATTTGGTAGACTTAAAAGCTTTATCAAGAATTTTCTTGAGGCAAGGGCCTCCCTCATCTGAAGTTGCCGAGGGAGGAAGCGCCAGGCTTTTATCAGAGACATACTGGTCAAGAATATGATGCAAGATAAGACGTGACCAGAGCGACGCGTGACCACCAGACATGTCAGTCCAGCCACTAACGCCGTCAGCAAGACCAAGCAGTTGGTGGGTGCCAATGACCGAGTCCTCACCACAGCCCATCGATACAAGAGTGTCGTTGACGGAAAGACTATTGAATGCTTGGTAGTCCTGCTCGTCGAGATAGGTGAGCTTGAGATCATGCTCAACGCACTTGGGTAGTGACTGAATAATGTTTTCAAAGTACGTGTGTGCACTTTCCGGGGTGCTGCTAGGGCCAGAATAGTGGTATGGCTGGCCGGAACAAGCAAAATCAAGCGTGACAGGGAAATCGTCTAAATTTTCAGATTTTTCAAATGTCTCCTCAGCATTGCTAAGTTCCTCTGAGTTGGGAGCGGAGATCGGAGTGTTGGCAGTCGCAACGGGGATTTCGTCCACGACTATGCTGGTACCTGTGGGTGTGCTAATGTTATGTTTTGCAATGCTTTCTGAGGGGAAGAGGGTAGGATGATGCGGTTCAGTGATAATTCTGCCCAAGGGTGTGGCCGAATGGATTTCGTTAAAATTATGCAGTGGTGGCGCCAGCGAATCTGAATAGTCTTTGAGATCGGTAATCTTGGGGTTTTTGTGGATCGGACTGCTAGGCGCGGTACCAAAACCAGGAATCGAGAGATCATCTTCAAATGGCGACAGACTGGGATGCTGGTAAGGTGCGCGAGGTGGTCTGTAAAAGGTATTCGGGGCAGTTGTCGTTGCTGCCATGCTTGCAGTAGAATTGCTAGCGGCAAAAGCCGTGTAGCCGCTGCGCAACGTGTGCCGGCAGAGCTGAAGAATGTTTTTTGAATGCTTCAACATTACTTGAAGATGCTAGTTGATGATGATAATGATGATAGTTGGAAATTGAGATACAACTAAGTTGGATCCCAAAAGAGCCAAAAGGAAAAGGAAGAGATGTGCTTTTTTCTTTATATAAACGAGACCTATTTTTTTTTCTTTCTTTTTTTTTTCTTTTTTTTATGTTTTATTTTTCCGTGGGTGCATGTGAAAAGCTTAGCCCTGACCGCCGCTAAACGTTAAAATAAAAAAGAGAATATCACCATACTTTTTTTCTTTCTTTTGTGGTTTAGGTCTACTCGGAGATAGGTACTAAAGCTGGTACGCTTGCCACAACTTGCTGCCGTTTGATATTGAAGGGTTTGTCTATAGCAGAAAACTCAAGAGAAGCTACTGGGTCTGGTACAAGTTGCCTACGTAATGCTTCAAATTTTTGTAATAAATCCGGTCTCCGTGTTAGCCTTGGTCTATGATATAATTTTTCCGACAATAGTCTTTATCTTTTTTTCATTTTTTGGTTTTCTTACTTTTACATTTCTGTCCCTGCCGCATCTGGGTAGTTTTCTTGTTCAAAATGCATGAAAAATCTAACTAACAATAACGTCAAAATGTAAAATATATATAATTATATTTACCCCTCAATAAACTTTTTTCTTTCCAAGATCTCTAAACAAATTTTCCGTGAATTAAGTAATTAGAGATATATATGAAACTGTCATTAAACAAAAATATCACAGGGCAACAAAGATGAAGCTAATTCAGTATATCTCTGGCCGTTGACATCATAGATCTACTTAGAATGTCTCTAGAAACGGTGTTTTAAAAGAGAAAATATTTATAGTATATAATATTTTCTCAAATTTGAGAGTTTTCTACGTATCAACTGTTAACTAAAATGACAGATCGTGTATGGGAAAAGTCAGTAGTTTCTGTAAGAGATCGCAGACCAAACGCTCCAGTCTTTAGATCTCATCATGTCTGCGTTTTGCGTGAGTACTGTGACGACTTATAAAGGTTAAAACTCGTGGCATGACTTGATGAGATGGTAAGCTCTGGCGTTAAACTCTGAAAGTTTTGCAAGTGTGTGAATATATCTTAAAAGTCAATTAGGCCCTTCTTTTGAGGTATGAACGTATAAACCAAATCGGCATCAAGGAACGCCTACTACAAAAACTTGTTGTCAACTAAAAAACCTACATCGCGCGTGTTTTGGCGGTTCATATTTCCGAGTAATCTAGTCTCAGCTGACCCTGTCCCTAGTCATATAATAATCGCCATATTGGTGATAATAGATTTAAAAGACCATATTTCAATCCTTATTTCTGCCAAACTAATAAAGAGAGAAGGTGTTGTTTAGTCGTGGTCTGACGTAGTTCTACCCACGTTCTCAGCGTTGTTTCCGTGATATTAAAAAGGCTGGGGCGTGACGCGAGAAAAAAAAAATTAAAAAAAAAAAAAGAAAGGGTTGCAAAAAGATTCTATATAGCCGTACACGCGTCTTAAATTAAAAGTTGATATATTGTCATTGTGATTACACAAATGATGAGCATTGTTCATAAAAATTTGTTATTCATGAAACTCGAATGAAAGCTTCACTCTGATGAACTTGAGTTGAATAATCTTGTTTAGTGATTTTCAAAAAAAAAGAAAGTCTTGCTATGTTATTGATCTCTGGTCTTGCATTAGCCTTCACCGATAAACGGATATTTGGGATGCTTGTTAACCCATCCAAGCACGAGCTCTTGTCTACTTTTCCACTTTTGGGCTCCATCCTAAATTGCAACACAAACGTCTGAAACTGTCCTTTTTTATTTTTCCTGTTGTTAATATCTGCTTGATGAGATAAAAATAGTCGAGATAATGAATAATATTATTAGTCCTGATGTAAACCCTGACTCAGTTGATTGCAGTTGGGCAATGTAATATCTTCAATAAAGTGTCAAGGCTTAGATTAAAGTAATCTTAAGTCTGTAAATCCAAAAAATTTGAAAGATTTCTATCACCATATCCCTGTTCGTAAGCTTCATAATTTAACAGCAATTGATTGTGTACTAAAAATGATAATTGATAATCGCGGTAGCTTATGCGTGCTTTCTTCGGAAATATCACCACACCATAAAGACTTTAATAAAACTTAATAAAATACTATTTTTTCATTTAGCACTTAATTTATTTCAAGAAATTATGAACTTGTATGCTACAGTAAATGAAATAAGTACTTTCTGTTGCTAAGAGGTTGTTATCTTAACAATAGAAAGTTCATTGAGCAGCTAGATTTGCATTTGCATCGATCTTCAGACGCAAATTTTGAAAATAGTACCACGTGACCAATTAATTTTGATCTCTCATCACGTGAATAAACAATCCACATCTTCAGTGTGCAGTAATCTGACTAACAGAAAATATTCCCGATTACTCAGCTGGGACTTTTTTTTTCACAGGAAATTTTTTATTCTTGACAAGCAGATCCCAATTTTTTCTTTCATTATCAACCTTTTTCGCACAACACGATACACACATTTTTTTTCCCAATACAACAATGGTGAAGACTAAGTTAAAACTCAAAGAGTCGCTCAAGAATCTCAAGAGCACTGAGTCTTCTAAGAAGGCTGAATCTTCCAAGAAGAACAAGAAGGTTGCTGCACCAGTCGAGCAGGAAGAAGTGGATGATGACAACTTGGCATCGGATACTAAGAAGATTATCAGTCAAATTAATGAAGAGAACGGATCAGAGACTTTATCGCATAAGGAGCAACGCAAATTGAAAAAGGCATTGAAGAAGCAGGCTTCCGCTGCTGATGAGGAAGATGATGAAGAAGATGATGAGGACGCCCCGGAATTATTAGACACCAACAAACTGGTTGAGAGTGACAGTGAAGACGAGGAAGATTTCAGCAACAAGAAGGCTCAAAGCGAAGACGAGGAGGAGGAAGAAGAAGAAGAGGAGGAAGAGGAAGATGTTCCGTTGTCTGATGTTGAGCTTGACGACGACGCCGACGTTGTGCCATTTCAGAAAGTTACCGTCAACAACCGTAAGGCTCTCGCTCAGGCGCTCTCCAACATTGCGCTGCCTTACACCGAGATGAAGTTTTCTGAGCATCTTTCTGTCACTTCTGATGAGCCTCTTGTGCTTAAGGATGTGTTTGATGATCTGGAGCGCGAACTTGGTTTCTATAAACAGGGTCTCGCAGCCGCTAACCTTGCGCGCGGCAAGCTTGTCAAGGAGAACGTCCCCTTTACACGACCCACTGACTACTTTGCTGAAATGGTCAAGTCTGATGAGCACATGGACAAGCTTAAGCAAAAGTTGGTTGAAACTGAAACTTCAAAGAAGGCTGCGCAGGACGCCAGACGCCAGCGTGAGCTCAAGAAATTTGGTAAGCAGGTTCAGCATGCCAAGCTTCAGGAACGCGCCAAGGAGAAGCGTGAGACTCTGGACAAGATCAAGTCACTCAAGCGTAAGCGGTCCGGTAACGAGATTAGCAACGATGACTTTGATATCGCTATTGAGGAAGCTGCAGCTGAAACCAGCGAGAGACGTGGTGGTAACGGCAAGCCTAACGCGCGTCGCCAAGCAAAGAATGCTAAGTACGGTAGTGGTGGCAAGAAGCGATTTCTTAGAAAGAATGATGCTGCTTCATCAAATGACATTTCTGGCTTCAACAATAGCAAGAAGAAGGGTAGCACAAAGAGACCTGGCAAGAGCAAGCGTGCCAGAAACTAATTCTAAACTCATCATATCAAAAAAAGTTTTTTTATATATATAAATAGAATAATACAAAAAAAAAAAAATTTGAAAATTGCAAGAATAAAAATTATGTTAAACTATATGATCAATATCGTATATACATAAATGAAAATCCACCTTTTCACTACCTGGGAAGCAGATCCGCCTCTTGTAGGGTCTTGACCAAAGAAGGGTCAAACAATTTAGTCAACGGCAGATCGTCGCTAAGACCCTTACGTCTTCTTGTCTTCACAATAAACTCTCTCGCCATACTAGCCTGAGGTGCCGGCTCAAGCTGCGGAATACGCTGCGTCGAGTCAAGAGGATCACCGGGAACATTATCCCACTCGTGAAATAAGAGGGACACAGACGCAAAGCCCTTTGTGACAATACGGACATCAGTTTCAAAACCAATCGAGTCAATCACCGGGATTGTACCAGTAATGAGTCGCAACTGAGTGCCAGCCACAGGCTTGTCACTAGAGATGTAACCTCTGCGTCGCTCGACAGTTTGGGAGAGCGCAGATGCATGATCGTAAGGTACAACAATGTGAAACTGATAGATGGGCTCCATAAGACGTGGAGCCGCGGCAAGAAATGCAGAATAACAAGCGCGGCGAGCAGTTGAAATAATCTGGTTGCTGTTTCTCAAATTAGGCTGAGATGCAAGAACAACATCAACAATTTTGTACTGTGTGTTGCGAATAGGCTCCTCACACAGGGGTCCATCGCGAACAGCCCATTGGAAACCCTGCTTAATCGATTCTTTCACATTAAACAGCAGCTTCTTGTCAACTTCATCAGGAATGGTATCATCCATAAAAACATTAGGTCCATTATCTTCGGGACCAAAAGCCCAGATCGAACGACCGGCCAAAAGATCCCAATCGTGATTTTGATTCATATACTTTGCAACCTTTTTAGGACCCCATTCTAACGCAATGTTTCCCGCCTCTATATCGGCAGCAACACTTTTATCCAGCGGCTCAGCAATGATTGAAATCTTGTTTTGTTTGTTAGGGGTGATGGCATAGCACCTGGCCCTTGAAGTCTCAATACACGTTTCTGAAAATCTCACCACAGGATCAGACACCTTAATAGCCATATCAGCGTAGAGAATTCTAAGATCATGCAGAACACAATCCATGTAAAGTTCACCAGAACCAAGAATAACATGTTCACCAGATTCTTCTGCCTTCGTTTGCAACAGCGCGTAACTCTTGGACACCTTTCTCAATCCTTCCAACATTTTTGGCAGTTCAGAAGGATTGACGGGTTCAACGGCGACCTTAAAAATGGCCTCACCCATGTAAGAAATCGGTTTGAAGATATGCATATCATCATTGAAGTCGGCAGAGTAAATTGTAGCAGATTTGACAATGGTGGAATCTATACCCTTAATCAGAGCCCAGTTACCAGCAGGAACGCCTTCAATCGGAATCTTGTACCTGGATTGATATACCCAAAGACCAGACACGGTAGTTTCGTTCAGGTCTTCAGTGTCATATTCTGAATAAGTCTCACCGAGCACTGAAACTCTCTGGCCTTGAGTAATAGTACCACTAAGAACTCGACCAAAAGCGTACATTTCCTTCGAGTCCGAGCTGCTAAAAAGTTTTGCAACATGTATAACCAGTGGTCCGTTGGCATCACAAGCACTCATGGATTTGGCAATTTCACTGTTCAAGGGACCAGTAAAAGCTTTTTCCACTTTAGCTTTCGCATTCTTTGCGGGAGACTTAATATGTTCAAGTACAGCATCAACCAGTGCAGCCGAGTTACCAAAAAAAAGTTGGCAAACAGTCTGCAGTAATGGTTTAACGTCAATGCCGTAAGTAGATGGTTTCAAATAAATGTTAAGTTTGGCTAACGTTTCCGACAGGTCTTCTTTCTCCTTCTCTAACACACTGGTAAAAATTTTGTACAGTGGATCAAGAATGAAATGCTCAAATGTTCTTTTGGCACCATCTTCTAACGGTTTCCTCGAGAACTTGCGGGATTCTGGGTTGTAGTATATGTCGCCCCATAGACGTTTTGAAAATCCAACTTCATCAACAGACGGCGACGTCTCTTTGTAATGTAAAGCAAAAGAATATGTTGAAAAAATGAAGTTGGAGGTTGATGAAGCAAAAACAACGTTTCCTTTTTCAGGCGACAGAGGGACAAACTCGTCGTCATTAAATGTGTTTTCTTTAATCAATGTGTTGACCTGATCGACACAGTATCTGAGCTTATAGTACGCTTCACTTGGTGGAAGCTTCAAGTCTAAAATAAGACGATCCACCTTATTGAGCACAAGCACGATAGGAATCTTTTCGAGGCATGCCTGCTCAATGACCTTTCTAGCTGTTACCATTAGTCCTTCAACAACATCCACAACTAGCACAAGACCGTCAACAAACTGAGTCGCAACAGAAACTTCATCTAAAAAGTTAACATGACCAGGAGTGTCAATAATGTTGAATAAATAAGATTTTTCTTTCGTGTTTTTTAGTACAAGCGAAATGGGGGAGGACTTGATGGTAATTCCTCGCTCTTGTTCAAGAATATGGGTATCGGTGTATCGTAATTGTTCGTCAATCTTCGCCCGATCGCGCTCGGGTAGTGAGTGCGTTTCGTTGACTAGCAAGTCCAAAAGAGACGTTTTACCATGATTCAAGTGACCGACTAGAGCAATATTTCTGATGTGTTCTGGAAGGCCCATTAAACTTGACTGCCACGACCATGTGTAATTGACTGTTGGCAGTTCCTTCTCCTCAATTACAAATGATTTGTTTTCGACGGGATTGATAATTGGCTCTGAGAGAGATTGATTGTCACGTTCTTGAACCATAGTTTCAACGTCTTCACCGTATACCTCGCGCTGGCTCGGATAATATTCTTTATCCTCATGTAAAACTACAGCATTCGCTATAATTCGAGTTAGTTTCACAAAAATTGACAAAAGTTATGTGAGCAATGTAAAAGTTGTTAAAACACTTACAATACTCATTATCTGGTTCTGGCTCCGGCTGCTCATATATATCATGATGTTCGGTAGCTTCATCATTGTTGTCACTCTGATCCATGTATTCACGTCCCACATTATCATGCTCGTTTTCCGAGCCTGAAGCCTCTTCGGGACCAATGTAATTACCAAATCTTCAAAAAATTAGAAAAATATTTAAATAAAATAATGTAAATTTATACTTACTCGTCGTAAAAATCTTCTTCATCCATTTTTTTTTCTACTATGTCGCGTCTATCGAGGAAATGGGAAATGATGATGTTTAGAAGAGTACAACAGAAGGTGAAAAAATATATTGGGATATTAGTTATAAAAAGGTCATCATTACAGTATTATTTGTCATATTTTATGTAATACTTTTAAATTTTAGGAGAGAGTAAGAAAAGCTAATGTTCAAGTCTTAGATTATATTGCTTGTTTTATGTCACCAAATTCTAGGCTATATACATTGACAATTCAGAATTTTACGGACGAGCGGGTGCTGATAGCGATCAATTTTTTTGGACACAGTTCACTACTAGCTATTAGCATGATGGTTTTCGACATTTTTACTTTAACTAGCTAACGACAACTTGCTCATCTTACTTTACTTTACCACAATTACTGGTGTTAAATTATTAATTTTAATTCTATATTTTGTTTCATTGGTTTAAGGATTCATCATTATGTTCGTTACGTTTATTTCTTCTCGATCTTAATTCTAACAGCCTTGTGCTGGGTGTAGTTCTCGAGAGCCTGCTCACCCATCTCACGACCAATACCAGATTGACCGTAACCACCAAAAGGAACAGCCTCGTGGAAGTTGTTGTAAGTGTTGATCCAGATGGTACCGGCGTTAAGTCTGTTGGAAACATCGATAGCCTTGTTAACATCCTGAGTGTGGATACCGGCAGCAAGACCGTACTCGGAGTTGTTGGCAAGCTCAATAACCTCATCAACAGAAGAGAACTTGGAAACAGTGACGACAGGACCAAAAATCTCCTCCTTGACAACCTTCATGTCCTCCTTAACATCGGCGAAAACGGTAGGAGCAACGAACCAACCAGGTCTCTCAAGTCTGTAACCACCCGTGACAAGAGTAGCACCATCCTGCTTACCAACATCAACGTAGTGAAGAATCTTATCGAGCTGCATCTTGGAAGTCTGGGGACCCTGGAAAGTTTCAGGGTCAAAGGGGTTGCCGACCCTGTTAGCCTCGGTACGCTCCTTGAGCTGCTGCAAGAACTTGTCGTAAATGGAGTCTTGAACATAGATACGGGAACCAGCACAGCAGACCTCACCGGAGTTGAAGAAAATACCCAAGTTGGTCATCTCAATGGCATTGGGGATATCGGCATCAGCGAAAACAATGTTGGGGGACTTACCACCGAGCTCCAAAGTAGTTTTCTTCAGGTTAGACTCGGCAGCAGACTTAAGAATAGCACGACCAGTGTTGGTAGAACCAGTGAAAGCAACCTTCTTAATCTTCATGTGGTTAGAGATGGCGGCACCAGCACTACCGTAACCAGAAATGATGTTGATAACACCAGGGGGAATACCAGCCTCAACAGCAAGCTTGGAAGCGTAGAGAGCAGAAAGAGGAGTGGACTCAGCAGTCTTCAAGACAACGGTGTTACCGGTGGCAAGAGCGGGACCAATCTTCCAAGACCACATAAGAAGAGGGAAGTTCCAGGGAATAATCTGACCGCAGACACCAATAGGCTCTCTGCGGGTGTAAGTGAAATGGCCGTCGTTGGTCTCAATGACAGTACCAGTAACCTTGTCAGCGTAACCAGCGTAGTATCTGATAACCTTAGCGACGAGGGCAACATCACCACGAGCAAGGGCAATAGCCTTACCGTTGTCAGCACACTCGATAGAAGCAAGAATATCAAGGTCTCTCTCAATCAAGTCGGCAAGTCTGTAGAGAGCACGACCTCTCTCACTAGGAGGCAGGATAGACCAAGTCTTGAAAGCAGCCTCAGCAGCATCAACAGCGATGTTAACATCGTTAGCATCACCCTCGTAGACCTCAGTAAGAATCTCCTCAGTAGCAGGGTTCTCGACCTTCAGGGTCTTACCAGAGACCGAGGGAATGAACTCGTTGTTGATGAAAATACCGGTAGGCTGGTCATACTTGATGCCGTTAGGAAGAGTGACCTGGGTAGAGAGAGGAAAGCCGGAGCTGTAAAATCTGGATGCAGACTTGGTGGCAGTCGACTTAGTGAGTCTAATAGCTCTGGAAGCAGCAGAAAAGGCTCTGGAAGACATTATGGATAGTTATTGAATAAATAAGATATAAATAAATAGTTGAAAAATAAAAAGAGAAATAAAAAGAAAGAGAATGCTAATTGAAAGTGAGATTTCAATCCAACTTTATACAGTTCGAGCTTCCAGTGGCGCTGAGCCAAACAGCAATACGTTTATTCAACAAAAAAATTTTCTTTTATCACTTGTAGGTTATTGTAGCATCAACACATGAGCTAGGGAGGTGATGTACAAAAGGCGGAAAAACATACGTCAACCAATCAAAACCTAAACTTTCTTGTTCATGTTCAAATTTATTGTAGGGGACCTGGATCGAGAAAAAAGTCGGAGAAAAAAATTTTTTTTTTTTTTCGAATAGACATTTCTTTTAAAGTTGTTTCCTTGTTCCAATTTTTTATGCGGCTTTCAGTACTTAAAAAAGATATGTACTAAACGAGGTTTTTTTATAGATTGGGTTTATTATGACGTGGGTGCAAAAGCTTATAAATGCGGAGTATTGACGAGACCAACAGTGTAAAACAGATGCAAGGCTTTCATTGTTTTTCACACAGAAGTTTTTCCTATTGGCCGTCTCAAGAATTATTAAGGTTCTCATGAACCAGCATATTTAGTTAAAGCAGAGATTCAAAAATAATGTTGCAGGCAGAAATTCATAGAGTAACTGTAGGAGGTTGGAAAAAACAAAAAAAACAAAAAAAACAAAAAAAAAAAAAATCGTGAAATGAAATATGGTTTATTATTCACTTCTTTGCAAATTTTTACAACACTAAGGAAATGGTGGAGATAGAATCTGGAGTTCGGAAAAAGGCCCCTCATTAGTAACAATAAATGTCAATATATTAGTAACCAAAAAACTATACGTTGACTCCTGTACAGAGCATTTTTGCATCCAAACATAAACAGCGAACATTCACTGTATCTAGATTAATACATAGCTATAGCTTCGGACAACGGGTGTTTACCATATTTGATAACTCCAGCGCCAGGAGATCTCGAGAGTTTGGCTTGAGCCACTCCCAGCATACTGCCGCTTTGTTTTGTTAGCTATACTCAAAAATTTCCGCTTTGGGAAAGATACACAGCCAATTTGTACTTAAAAATTTCGGCTCATGAAATCCGCTTTTAACTTAAATTTGCTTTCAAACCCTCGAGACCAAAGGCCAGACAGCAAAATACTAGGCTGTGAAACTTCTGCCCTATATAAGAGAAATGTTGATATAATGATCAACTGGCCGAAATGTCTTGGCTAGCTAAAATGCTATATATACATATTTTTTAATGAAGATATGAAGCTTAGACACGTCGCCGGGGCCAATATATACCAGTGATCAACGCATTAAGTCAAAGGATCATCAAACAGCCCGGCGTCTCGTAACTAATTTCTTTTCAAGTGAAATTTTTTCCTTTTCACAATTTCTGAAGTTGTTTTAGATTTATCATTAATAATATGTTAGGTTTCAGCAGGTCACCTCAACAAGTATGTGGTAATCAGTGACCCCTACCGAATGGAAATACGGAAGTTTTCAAACTATGCTAACTTCCAAAACCTGTAACCGCTAAATAGACTTATGAATTTTTCATTTACAACCTTGGCATTAACCAATTCCTTTTTTTTTTTTTTTTTTTTTTTTGTACTGATTCCATTCAACTCCAAATCTTTTAAACGGATATAGGTGTATTTTAAAACTAGTGATAATATAATGAATTACCTAACAGACAGACTAAGATAGTAGTAATTCTTTTCTGCTAACATAAAAGCAACAAAAACAACAAAATAGCAGGCTCATTAGAAGATTTCAAAAAATTGCTGCAGCTAAAAATTATTATTATTATTATTATTATTATTATTATTGTTATTATTATTTTTTTTTATAATAATTTTCATGGCTTGACCTAAGATTATATGTCTACAAAATTTTTTTTAATTTTTCGGCAGCTGCCTTCTTTGGTCTACGGCCAATTTATGAACCTACGAAGTAGTGTTTTGCTTAATTCACAAGTTGATTCCAATAACTCGGTAGAGTTTACCTGTTTAAAATTTTTTTTCCCAGCTATAGTTTATTATTTCTTTATATCTTCTGACCATCCCAGTTTACACTATGGGTTTAATAAGTGGCCGATAGCAGTAGGTGCAGCGTTTATCACTATACCTGCCATGCTAATTTTTAAACGAAATTGCCAAATCATAAATTGTTATTGTTACAATACTATCATGTTGTCTAACCTAAGTTGTCTTTGCTGATTGTGCTTTCAAAATGTCTTACATTTAAAAGTTTGTAAAAAAGCTTGCTTTTGCCCCGGCGAATCAATTGTTTATCCATACTACTCTAAACTAGAAAAAAAAAAGCTTCACTAACCTGGCATAGTTAATTTGAGATTTAGCAGTAAAAACCTATAAATGAAATAGAAAAAATAAATAAAAAATCAAATTCGAGTTTCTAATAATTGCGCCTTTGACCGAAAGGTTTTTTTTTTTCGACTATAAAATTTTTTACGTACGTTTATAGTTTGTTTTCTATCAGTAATCAGTTGCACTTAATTTAATTGTTGAGCCTTGCCTTTGCCCCTCAATTTCTTAGCATAACTCCGTGGCATAAGGGCGTAACCTCATATTAAACTTAAAAATGTTGACCATACTAATGTAGAAAAAAAATAGATAACCATTGTCCGTCGCGCTGTAGCTTAATCTAACCCCAATATTGTGTAATAGGTGACGTATCAGGATTAGGCTTGTATATATTCAAAAATTAAAGTATGTTTCAAAAACATTAGTCTTTATGACGTTTGATATAAATAATTAATAACACTTTTAAAGCTGGCCAGCAACTGCGGCTGCTATCAATTATAAAATCAAAAAAAAAAAATGCCATAATGGCTGGGTTTTGTGATGACATCATGAATTGATTGAAATTCAAAATTGGGATTTCACAGTTTATGTTCATTCTTCCAAAAAACAATATGAATGAAGAATTTCTGAGGTATGGCAGCGCTTTTTTTTTTTTTAGCACGTTCCACATGAAATCGAGATATCCTTTATATTGCTTCAAGACGTAACGTTATACAACAATAACAGGACAAGCTTTTTTTTCCTAGTTAATTTTGTATTGGGTACGGTGTCTTCAGTCAGCTATGGCTGCAAGGAATGATTAAACCCTTTTTAACACCATATATCTACAAGCTACAGTATATGGTAATCGAGGTGTAACTATGCCCCTTAACACATGACACTTGATAAAAAAAGGTTCTTTTTCATTGTCAAGTACTATAACTTAAGATTTGTTATTAGAACTGTTAACGTTGTTTTCAAGCAGTCTTGAGTTCTATTAAAAGCTCGTGCGTTGATTCTTTTCGAAGAAGCTATGCATTCTGAATATCGAGTTTGCAAATTCAAAAGGCTATATGAGAGTATGATTTGTTTAAAACTATAACCCTAATGTTATTGAAATATAACTTTGTAGACAAACTCACATAGGGAACCGTGAACCGTTCAATGATTTTATGCAAACATCTGCCCCACACAACTAAACAGGTTTGCACAAAATGGGGAAAACTTTTTAATTAAAACCAAGGATGAGCTGGTTTTACAGTAGTAGTGTGATGAATCAGAGTATTTGCTATTAATTAAGGTCAAGTACCTTTTCGACATGCTTCCTACTACTTCACAACTAATGTGCTTTAACAATATACAGCTTAACGCTAGCGCCTTGCGGAAAAAAAAAAGAAAGAAAAACACCAAAACTTCACGGTGTTTGAAATTTTTTTTTAAAAAAACCCAAGAAACAAAAAGAAAACAAAGAGGTTCAGTCGGAAATACTGAAAATAACCTTATTTTGTATTCAAACGCCGGCATTTGAAGACCAAACTTAGAGGGGTTGAATATTTATAAGTTGCTTGGATAAGATCTGTTGACCTTTTTTTTTCTTATTATTTTAATGTAAAAGGATTAATCAAAAATTTAAATTTAAAAATTTCTAAGGAGTCTTGATGTCCCCGTTTTCAAAAAAAAAAAAAAATATCTTTGAGTCCATTCACATTATAGGTAACAGTGAAAAATTTGCACAGATTATTTTGCAGTGAGCTACGCAACGTGGGTTTTCTCCAGACTTCCCAAAAGACTTGTTTTAGTAATTTGAATAGGAAAACTTTTTGAAACGGCTTTTTGTCAAAACTGTAATTTATAACAGAAATTTTTTTTTTTCATAAG